>CAUHTR010001167.1:0-39218 GCA_959609185.1 Schmidtea polychroa
GGTTAGCCATTCACTCTGTGTAGCCATTCATCTGATGTAGCTATTTACTTGAAGTAGCCATTTACTTGATGTAGACTTTTATTCGTGGAAGTCAACTACACGAAGTAGTCATTTGCTTAAGTGAGCCATTATTTGACTGAGCCGTTCACTTGAGGTAGAATTTTACCCAAGTGAGCCAAATTAATCGAGGTAACCTTTTAATTGAAGAAGCAATGTACTTGATATGTGGTAGCTAATTTCACGGTGTGCCATTTACTCGAGTTAGCCATTTATATGATGTAACTATATACTTGACTTAGCCATTTACTTGAGGTAGAATTTTACCAAGGTTAGCTCTTTACTCGAGAAACCATTTACTTGTAGTAGCCATGTACTTGACGTAGGCTTTAGAGTGGTAGCCAATACACGAGTAGCTATTTACTTGAGGTAGCTAATTACACTAGTAAGCCATTCACTCGGTGTACTAATTTACTCGAGGTAGCCACTTACTCTGGTTGCCATTTACTCGAGGTAGCCATTTACTCGAGCTAGTCATTTACTTGACTTTGTCACTCACCTAAGATAGAATTTTAATCTAGGTAGCTATATTATAGAGTTACCGATTTTCAAATCGAAACTATTTTACAAAATTGATATAATTTATATTGTAAATTTAATTATCTATTTATTGATATCTTTTTTAATTTGGAACAATTAATATTGTCAAAGTTATTAGCAAATTTGTTAAATGTATAATTTGAAATTAATTAAATTATCTAATGTACATTGGTAGCTTAAGTTAAAATATCTTGATCTTAAATTTCTAAGAAATGCCGTAACCAATTACCTTTAAATTTTGTAGAAGTACTAAATCGAGGATGCTGATCAAATTTTCTTAAAAAAGAACTTTAAAAAAAATTGTCTGAAATGCGTTTTGAACCTATTGTTTTGGCATTGCACGCGATTGATATTACCACTAGGCCATTACTGCTATGAATAATATAAAATAAGTTGTTATTGTGTGTGTATTGATTGATGAAGTTAATAATAAATTATGCATTTCTCGACAAATACAAATATTTACTCGAGATAGCCATTTATTCGAGGTAACCCTTTACTTGAAGAAGCCTTTTATCTGATTTAGTCATTTACATAAAGTAGTCATTTCCTTAAGTAGTCATTTAAACGGGTTAGCCATTCACTCTGTGTAGCCATTCATCTGATGTAGCTATTTACTTGAAGTAGCCATTTACTTGATGTAGACTTTTATTCGTGGAAGTCAACTACACGAAGTAGTCATTTGCTTAAGTGAGCCATTATTTGACTGAGCCGTTCACTTGAGGTAGAATTTTACCCAAGTGAGCCAAATTAATCGAGGTAACCTTTTAATTGAAGAAGCAATGTACTTGATATGTGGTAGCTAATTTCACGGTGTGCCATTTACTCGAGTTAGCCATTTATCTGATGTAACTATTTACTTGAGGTAGAATTTTACCAAGGTTAGCTCTTTACTCGAGGTAACCATTTACTTGTAGTAGCCATGTACTTGACGTAGGCTTTAGATGTGGTAGCCAATTACACGATGTAGCTATTTACTTGAGGTAGCTAATTACACTAGTAAGCCATTCACTCGGTGTACTAATTTACTCGAGGTAGCCACTTACTCTCGGTTGCCATTTACTCGAGGTAGCCATTTACTCGAGCTAGTCATTTACTTGACTTTGTCACTCACCTAAGATAGAATTTTAATCTAGGTAGCTATATTATAGAGTTACCGATTTTCAAATCGAACACTATTTTACAAAATTGATATAATTTATATTGTAAATTTAATTATCTATTTATTGATATCTTTTTTAATTTGGAACAATTAATATTGTCAAAGTTATTAGCAAATTTGTTAAATGTATAATTTGAAATTAATTAAATTATCTAATGTACATTGGTAGCTTAAGTTAAAATATCTTGATCTTAAATTTCTAAGAAATGCCGTTAACCAATTACCTTTAAATTTGTAGAAGTACTAAATCGAGGATGCTGATCAAATTTTCTTAAAAAAGAACTTTAAAAAAAATTGTCTGAAATGCGTTTTGAACCTATTGTTTTGGCATTGCACGCGATTGATATTACCACTAGGCCATTACTGCTATGAATAATATAAAATAAGTTGTTATTGTGTGTGTATTGATTGATGAAGTTAATAATAAATTATGCATTTCTCGACAAATACAAATATTTACTCGAGATAGCCATTTATTCGAGGTAACCCTTTACTTGAAGTAGCCATTTACTTGAAGAAGCCTTTTATCTGATTTAGTCATTTACATAAAGTAGTCATTTCCTTAAGTTAGTCATTTAAACGGGTTAGCCATTCACTCTGTGTAGCCATTCATCTGATGTAGCTATTTACTTGAAGTAGCCATTTACTTGATGTAGACTTTTATTCGTGGAAGTCAACTACACGAAGTAGTCATTTGCTTAAGTGAGCCATTATTTGACTGAGCCGTTCACTTGAGGTAGAATTTTACCCAAGTGAGCCAAATTAATCGAGGTAACCTTTTAATTGAAGAAGCAATGTACTTGATATGTGGTAGCTAATTTCACGGTGTGCCATTTACTCGAGTTAGCCATTTATCTGATGTAACTATTTACTTGAGGTAGAATTTTACCAAGGTTAGCTCTTTACTCGAGGTAACCATTTACTTGTAGTAGCCATGTACTTGACGTAGGCTTTAGATGTGGTAGCCAATTACACGATGTAGCTATTTACTTGAGGTAGCTAATTACACTAGTAAGCCATTCACTCGGTGTACTAATTTACTCGAGGTAGCCACTTACTCTCGGTTGCCATTTACTCGAGGTAGCCATTTACTCGAGCTAGTCATTTACTTGACTTTGTCACTCACCTAAGATAGAATTTTAATCTAGGTAGCTATATTATAGAGTTACCGATTTTCAAATCGAACACTATTTTACAAAATTGATATAATTTATATTGTAAATTTAATTATCTATTTATTGATATCTTTTTTAATTTGGAACAATTAATATTGTCAAAGTTATTAGCAAATTTGTTAAATGTATAATTTGAAATTAATTAAATTATCTAATGTACATTGGTAGCTTAAGTTAAAATATCTTGATTTTAAATTTCTAAGAAATGCCGTTAACCAATTACCTTTAAATTTTGTAGAAGTACTAAATCGAGGATGCTGATCAAATTTCCTAAAAAAGAACTTTAAAAAAAATTGTCTGAAATGCGTTTTGAACCTATTGTTTTTGGCATTGCACGCGATTGATATTACCACTAGGCCATTACTGCTATGAATAATATAAAATAAGTTGTTATTGTGTGTGTATTGATTGATGAAGTTAATAATAAATTATGCATTTCTCGACAAATACAAATATTTACTCGAGATAGCCATTTATTCGAGGTAACCCTTTACTTGAAGAAGCCTTTTATCTGATTTAGTCATTTACATAAAGTAGTCATTTCCTTAAGTTAGTCATTTAAACGGGTTAGCCATTCACTCTGTGTAGCCATTCATCTGATGTAGCTATTTACTTGAAGTAGCCATTTACTTGATGTAGACTTTTATTCGTGGAAGTCAACTACACGAAGTAGTCATTTGCTTAAGTGAGCCATTATTTGACTGAGCCGTTCACTTGAGGTAGAATTTTACCCAAGTGAGCCAAATTAATCGAGGTAACCTTTTAATTGAAGAAGCAATGTACTTGATATGTGGTAGCTAATTTCACGGTGTGCCATTTACTCGAGTTAGCCATTTATATGATGTAACTATATACTTGACTTAGCCATTTACTTGAGGTAGAATTTTACCAAGGTTAGCTCTTTACTCGAGGTAACCATTTACTTGTAGTAGCCATGTACTTGACGTAGGCTTTAGATGTGGTAGCCAATTACACGATGTAGCTATTTACTTGAGGTAGCTAATTACACTAGTAAGCCATTCACTCGGTGTACTAATTTACTCGAGGTAGCCACTTACTCTCGGTTGCCATTTACTCGAGGTAGCCATTTACTCGAGCTAGTCATTTACTTGACTTTGTCACTCACCTAAGATAGAATTTTAATCTAGGTAGCTATATTATAGAGTTACCGATTTTCAAATCGAACACTATTTTACAAAATTGATATAATTTATATTGTAAATTTAATTATCTATTTATTGATATCTTTTTTAATTTGGAACAATTAATATTGTCAAAGTTATTAGCAAATTTGGTAAATGTATAATTTGAAAATTAATTAAATTATCTAATGTACATTGGTAGCTTAAGTTAAAATATCTTGATCTTAAATTTCAAGAAATGCCGTTAACCAATTACCTTTAAATTTTGTAGAAGTACTAAATCGAGGATGCTGATCAAATTTTCTTAAAAAAGAACTTAAAAAAAATTGTCTGAAATGCGTTTTGAACCTATTGTTATTGGCATTGCACGCGATTGATATTACCACTAGGCCATTACTGCTATGAATAATATAAAATAAGTTGTTATTGTGTGTGTATTGATTGATGAAGTTAATAATAAATTATGCATTTCTCGACAAATACAAATATTTACTCGAGATAGCCATTTATTCGAGGTAACCCTTTACTTGAAGTAGCCATTTACTTGAAGAAGCCTTTTATCTGATTTAGTCATTTACATAAAGAAGTCATTTCCTTAAGTTAGTCATTTAAACGGGTTAGCCATTCACTCTGTGTAGCCATTCATCTGATGTAGCTATTTACTTGAAGTAGCCATTTACTTGATGTAGACTTTTATTCGTGGAAGTCAACTACACGAAGTAGTCATTTGCTTAAGTGAGCCATTATTTGACTGAGCCGTTCACTTGAGGTAGAATTTTACCCAAGTGAGCCAAATTAATCGAGGTAACCTTTTTAATTGAAGAAGCAATGTACTTGATATGTGGTAGCTAATTTCACGGTGTGCCATTTACTCGAGTTAGCCATTTATATGATGTAAACTATATACTTGACTTAGCCATTTACTTGAGGTAGAATTTACCAAGGTTAGCTCTTTACTCGAGATAACCATTACTTGTAGTAGCCATGTACTTGACGTAGGCTTTAGATGTGGTAGCCAATTACACGATGTAGCTATTTACTTGAGGTAGCTAATTACACTAGTAAGCCATTCACTCGGTGTACTAATTTACTCGAGGTAGCCACTTACTCTCGGTTGCCATTTACTCGAGGTAGCCATTTACTCGAGCTAGTCATTTACTTGACTTGTCACTCACCTAAGATAGAATTTTAATCTAGGTAGCTATATTATAGAGTTACCGATTTTCAATCGAACACTATTTTACAAAATTGATATAATTTATATTGTAAATTTAATTATCTATTTATTGATATCTTTTTTAATTTGGAACAATTAATATTGTCAAAGTTATTAGCAAATTTGTTAAATGTATAATTTGAAATTAATTAAATTATCTAATGTACATTGTTAGCTTAAGTTAAAATATCTTGATCTTAAATTTCAAAGAAATGCCGTTAACCAATTACCTTAATTTTGTAGAAGTACTAAATCGAGGATGCTGATCAAATTTTCTAAAAAAGAACTTTAAAAAAAATTGTCTAAAATGCGTTTTTGAACCTATTGTTATTGGCATTGCACGCGATTGATATTACCACTAGGCCATTACTGCTATGAATAATATAAAATAAGTTGTTATTGTGTGTGTATTGATTGATGAAGTTAATAATAAATATATGCATTTCTCGACAAATACAAATATTTACTCGAGATAGCCATTTATTCGAGGGTAACCCTTTACTTGAAGTAGCCATTTACTTGAAGAAGCCTTTTATCTGATTTAGTCATTTACATAAAGTAGTCATTTCCTTAAGTTAGTCATTTAAACGGGTTAGCCATTCACTCTGTGTAGCCATTCATCTGATGTAGCTATTTACTTGAAGTAGCCATTTACTTGATGTAGACTTTTATTCGTGGAAGTCAACTACACGAAGTAGTCATTTGCTTAAGTGAGCCATTATTTGACTGAGCCGTTCACTTGAGGTAGAATTTTACCCAAGTGAGGCCAAATTAATCGAGGTAACCTTTAATTGAAGAAGCAATGTACTTGATATGTGGTAGCTAATTTCACGGTGTGCCATTTACTCGAGTTAGCCATTTATATGATGTAACTATATACTTGACTTAGCCATTTACTTGAGGTAGAATTTTACCAAGGTTAGCTCTTTACTCGAGATAACCATTTACTTGTAGTAGCCATGTACTTGACGTAGGCTTTAGATGTGGTAGCCAATTACACGATGTAGCTATTTACTTGAGGTAGCTAATTACACTAGTAAGCCATTCACTCGGTGTACTAATTTACTCGAGGTAGCCACTTACTCTCGGTTGCCATTTACTCGAGGTAGCCATTTACTCGAGCTAGTCATTTACTTGACTTTGTCACTCACCTAAGATAGAATTTTAATCTAGGTAGCTATATTATAGAGTTACCGATTTTCAAATCGAACACTATTTTACAAATGATATAATTTATATTGTAAATTTAATTATCTATTTATTGATATCTTTTTTAATTTGGAACAATTAATATTGTCAAAGTTATTAGCAAATTTGTTAAATGTATAATTTGAAATTAATTAAATTATCTAATGTACATTGTTAGCTTAAGTTAAAATATCTTGATCTTAAATTTCAAAGAAATGCCGTTAACCAATTACCTTTAAATTTGTAGAAGTACTAAATCGAGGATGCTGATCAAATTTTCTTAAAAAAGAACTTTAAAAAAAATTGTCTAAAATGCGTTTGAACCTATGTTATTGGCATTGCACGCGATTGATATTACCACTAGGCCATTACTGCTATGAATAATATAAAATAAGTTGTTATTGTGTGTGTATTGATTGATGGAAGTTAATAATAAATTATGCATTTCTCGACAAATACAAATATTTACTCGAGATAGCCATTTATTCGAGGTAACCCTTTACTTGAAGTAGCCATTTACTTGAAGAAGCCTTTTATCTGATTTAGTCATTTACATAAAGTAGTCATTTCCTTAAGTTAGTCATTTAAACGGGTTAGCCATTCACTCTGTGTAGCCATTCATCTGATGTAGCTATTTACTTGATGTAGACTTTTATTCGTGGAAGTCAACTACACGAAGTAGTCATTTGCTTAAGTGAGCCATTATTTGACTGAGCCGTTCACTTGAGGTAGAATTTTACCCAAGTGAGCCAAATTAATCGAGGTAACCTTTTAATTGAAGAAGCAATGTACTTGATATGTGGTAGCTAATTTCACGGTGTGCCATTTACTCGAGTTAGCCATTTATATGATGTAACTATATACTTGACTTAGCCATTTACTTGAGGTAGAATTTTACCAAGGTTAGCTCTTTACTCGAGATAACCATTTACTTGTAGTAGCCATGTACTTGACGTAGGCTTTAGATGTGGTAGCCAATTACACGATGTAGCTATTTACTTGAGGTAGCTAATTACACTAGTAAGCCATTCACTCGGTGTACTAATTTACTCGAGGTAGCCACTTACTCTCGGTTGCCATTTACTCGAGGTAGCCATTTACTCGAGCTAGTCATTTACTTGACTTTGTCACTCACCTAAGATAGAATTTTAATCTAGGTAGCTATATTATAGAGTTACCGATTTTCAAATCGAACACTATTTTACAAAATTGATATAATTTATATTGTAAATTTAATTATCTATTTATTGATATCTTTTTTAATTTGGAACAATTAATATTGTCAAAGTTATTAGCAAATTTGGTAAATGTATAATTTGAAATTAATTAAATTATCTAATGTACATTGGTAGCTTAAGTTAAAATATCTTGATCTTAAATTTCAAAGAAATGCCGTTAACCAATTACCTTTAAATTTTGTAGAAGTACTAATCGAGGATGCTGATCAAATTTTCTTAAAAAAGAACTTTAAAAAAAATTGTCTGAAATGCGTTTTGAACCTATTGTTATGGCATTGCACGCGATTGATATTACACTAGGCCATTACTGCTATGAATAATATAAATAAGTTGTTATTGTGTGTGTATTGATTGATGAAGTTAATAATAAATTATGCATTTCTCGACAAATACAAATATTTACTCGAGATAGCCATTTATTCGAGGTAACTCTTTACTTGAAGTAGCCATTTACTTGAAGAAGCCTTTTATCTGATTTAGTCATTTACATAAAGAAGTCATTTCCTTAAGTTAGTCATTTAAACGGGTTAGCCATTCACTCTGTGTAGCCATTCATCTGATGTAGCTATTTACTTGAAGTAGCTATTTACTTGATGTAGACTTTTATTCGTGGAAGTCAACTACACGAAGTAGTCATTTGCTTAAGTGAGCCATTATTTGACTGAGCCGTTCACTTGAGGTAGAATTTTACCCAAGTGAGCCAAATTAATCGAGGTAACCTTTTAATTGAAGAAGCAATGTACTTGATATGTAGTAGCTAATTTCACGGTGTGCCATTTACTCGAGTTAGCCATTTATATGATGTAACTATATACTTGACTTAGCCATTTACTTGAGGTAGAATTTACCAAGGTTAGCTCTTTACTCGAGATAACCATTTACTTGTAGTAGCCATGTACTTGACGTAAGGCTTTAGATGTGGTAGCCAATTACCGATGTAGCTATTTACTTGAGGTAGCTAATTACACTAGTAAGCCATTCACTCGGTGTACTAATTTACTCGAGGTAGCCACTTACTCTCGGTTGCCATTTACTCGAGGTAGCCATTTACTCGAGCTAGTCATTTACTTGACTTTGTCACTCACCTAAGATAGAATTTTAATCTAGGTAGCTATATTATAGAGTTACCGATTTTCAAATCGAACACTATTTTACAAAATTGATATAATTTATATTGTAAATTTAATTATCTATTTATTGATATCTTTTTTAATTTGGAACAATTAATATTGTCAAAGTTATTAGCAAATTGTTAAATGTATAATTTGAAATTAATTAAATTATCTAATGTACATGTTAGCTTAAGTTAAAATATCTTGATCTTAAATTTCAAAGAAATGCCGTTAACCAATTACCTTTAAATTTTGTAGAAGTACTAAATCGAGGATGCTGATCAAATTTTCTTAAAAAAGAACTTTAAAAAAAATTGTCTAAAATGCGTTTTGAACCTATTGTTATTGGCATTGCACGCGATTGATATTACCACTAGGCCATTACTGCTATGAATAATATAAAATAAGTTGTTATTGTGTGTGTATTGATTGATGAAGTTAATAATAAATTATGCATTTCTCGACAAATACAAATATTTACTCGAGATAGCCATTTATTCGAGGTAACCCTTTACTGAAGTAGCCCATTTACTTGAAGAAGCCTTTTATCTGATTTAGTCATTTACATAAAGTAGTCATTTCCTTAAGTTAGTCATTTAAACGGGTTAGCCATTCACTCTGTGTAGCCATTCATCTGATGTAGCTATTTACTTGAAGTAGCCATTTACTTGATGTAGACTTTTATTCGTGGAAGTCAAACTACACGAAGTAGTCATTTGCTTAAGTGAGCCATTATTTGACTGAGCCGTTCACTTGAGGTAGAATTTTACCCAAGTGAGCCAAATTAATCGAGGTAACCTTTTAATTGAAGAAGCAATGTACTTGATATGTGGTAGCTAATTTCACGGTGTGCCATTTACTCGAGTTAGCCATTTATATGATGTAACTATATACTTGACTTAGCCATTTACTTGAGGTAGAATTTTACCAAGGTTAGCTCTTTACTCGAGGTAACCATTTACTTGTAGTAGCCATGTACTTGACGTAGGCTTTAGATGTGGTAGCCAATTACACGATGTAGCTATTTACTTGAGGTAGCTAATTACACTAGTAAGCCATTCACTCGGTGTACTAATTTACTCGAGGTAGCCACCTTACTCTCGGTTGCCATTTACTCGAGGTAGCCATTTACTCGAGCTAGTCATTTACTTGACTTTGTCACTCACCTAAGATAGAATTTTAATCTAGGTAGCTATATTATAGAGTTACCGATTTTCAAATCGAACACTATTTTACAAAATTGATATAATTTATATTGTAAATTTAATTATCTATTTATTGATATCTTTTTTAATTTGGAACAATTAATATTGTCAAAGTTATTAGCAAATTTGGTAAATGTATAATTTGAAATTAATTAAATTATCTAATGTACATTGGTAGCTTAAGTTAAAATATCTTGATCTTAAATTTCAAAGAAATGCCGTTAACCAATTACCTTTAAATTTTGTAGAAGTACTAAATCGAGGATGCTGATCAAATTTTCTTAAAAAAGAACTTTAAAAAAATTGTCTGAAATGCGTTTGAACCTATTGTTATTGGCATTGCACGCGATTGATATTACCACTAGGCCATTACTGCTATGAATAATATAAAATAAGTGTTATTGTGTGTGTATTGATTGATGAAGTTAATAATAAATTATGCATTTCTCGACAAATACAAATATTTACTCGAGATAGCCATTTATTCGAGGTAACTCTTTACTTGAAGTAGCCATTTACTTGAAGAAGCCTTTTATCTGATTTAGTCATTTACATAAAGAAGTCATTTCCTTAAGTTAGTCATTTAAACGGGTTAGCCATTCACTCTGTGTAGCCATTCATCTGATGTAGCTATTTACTTGAAGTAGCCATTTACTTGATGTAGACTTTTATTCGTGGAAGTCAACTACACGAAGTAGTCATTTGCTTAAGTGAGCCATTATTTGACTGAGCCGTTCACTTGAGGTAGAATTTTACCCAAGTGAGCCAAATTAATCGAGGTAACCTTTTAATTGAAGAAGCAATGTACTTGATATGTGGTAGCTAATTTCACGGTGTGCCATTTACTCGAGTTAGCCATTTATATGATGTAACTATATACTTGACTTAGCCATTTACTTGAGGTAGAATTTTACCAAGGTTAGCTCTTTACTCGAGATAACCATTTACTTGTAGTAGCCATGTACTTGACGTAGGCTTTAGATGTGGTAGCCAATTACACGATGTAGCTATTTACTTGAGGTAGCTAATTACACTAGTAAGCCATTCACTCGGTGTACTAATTTACTCGAGGTAGCCACTACTCTCGGTTGCCATTTACTCGAGGTAGCCATTTACTCGAGCTAGTCATTTACTTGACTTTGTCACTCACCTAAGATAGAATTTTAATCTAGGTAGCTATATTATAGAGTTACCGATTTTCAATCGAACACTATTTTACAAAATTGATATAATTTATATTGTAAATTTAATTATCTATTTATTGATATCTTTTTTAATTTGGAACAATTAATATTGTCAAAGTTATTAGCAAATTTGTTAAATGTATAATTTGAAATTAATTAAATTATCTAATGTACATTGTTAGCTTAAGTTAAAATATCTTGATCTTAAATTTCAAGAAATGCCGTTAACCAATTACCTTTAAATTTTGTAGAAGTACTAAATCGAGGATGCTGATCAAATTTTCTTAAAAAAGAACTTTAAAAAAAATTGTCTAAAATGCGTTTTGAACCTATTGTTATTGGCATTGCACGCGATTGATATTACCACTAGGCCATTACTGCTATGAATAATATAAATAAGTTGTTATTGTGTGTGTATTGATTGATGAAGTTAATAATAAATTATGCATTTCTCGACAAATACAAATATTTACTCGAGATAGCCATTTATTCGAGGTAACCCTTTACTTGAAGTAGCCATTTACTTGAAGAAGCCTTTTATCTGATTTAGTCATTTACATAAAGTAGTCATTTCCTTAAGTTAGTCATTTAAACGGGTTAGCCATTCACTCTGTGTAGCCATTCATCTGATGTAGCTATTTACTTGAAGTAGCCATTTACTTGATGTAGACTTTTATTCGTGGAAGTCAACTACACGAAGTAGTCATTTGCTTAAGTGATGCCATTATTTGACTGAGCCGTTCACTTGAGGTAGAATTTTACCCAAGTGAGCCAAATTAATCGAGGTAACCTTTTAATTGAAGAAGCAATGTACTTGATATGTGGTAGCTAATTTCACGGTGTGCCATTTACTCGAGTTAGCCATTTATATGATGTAACTATATACTTGACTTAGCCATTTACTTGAGGTAGAATTTTACCAAGGTTAGCTCTTTACTCGAGATAACCATTTACTTGTAGTAGCCATGTACTTGACGTAGGCTTTAGATGTGGTAGCCAATTACACGATGTAGCTATTTACTTGAGGTAGCTAATTACACTAGTAAGCCATTCACTCGGTGTACTAATTTACTCGAGGTAGCCACTTACTCTCGGTTGCCATTTACTCGAGGTAGCCATTTACTCGAGCTAGTCATTTACTTGACTTTGTCACTCACCTAAGATAGAATTTTAATCTAGGTAGCTATATTATAGAGTTACCGATTTTCAAATCGAACACTATTTTACAAAATTGATATAATTTATATTGTAAATTTAATTATCTATTTATTGATATCTTTTTTAATTTGGAACAATTAATATTGTCAAAGTTATTAGCAAATTTGTTAAATGTATAATTTGAAATTAATTAAATTATCTAATGTACATTGTTAGCTTAAGTTAAAATATCTTGATCTTAAATTTCAAAGAAATGCCGTTAACCAATTACCTTTAAATTTTGTAGAAGTACTAAATCGAGGATGCTGATCAAATTTTCTTAAAAAAGAACTTTAAAAAAAATTGTCTAAAATGCGATTTGAACCTATTGTTATTGGCATTGCACGCGATTGATATTACCACTAGGCCATTACTGCTATGAATAATATAAAATAAGTTGTTATTGTGTGTGTATTGATTGATGAAGTTAATATAAATTATGCATTTCTCGACAAATACAAATATTTACTCGAGATAGCCATTTATTCGAGGTAACCCTTTACTTGAAGTAGCCATTTACTTGAAGAAGCCTTTTATCTGATTTAGTCATTTACATAAAGTAGTCATTTCCTTAAGTTAGTCATTTAAACGGGTTAGCCATTCACTCTGTGTAGCCATTCATCTGATGTAGCTATTTACTTGAAGTAGCCATTTACTTGATGTAGACTTTTATTCGTGGAAGTCAACTACACGAAGTAGTCATTTGCTTAAGTGAGCCATTATTTGACTGAGCCGTTCACTTGAGGTAGAATTTTACCCAAGTGAGCCAATTAATCGAGGTAACCTTTTAATTGAAGAAGCAATGTACTTGATATGTGGTAGCTAATTTCACGGTGTGCCATTTACTCGAGTTAGCCATTTATATGATGTAACTATATACTTGACTTAGCCATTTACTTGAGGTAGAATTTTACCAAGGTTAGCTCTTTACTCGAGATAACCATTTACTTGTAGTAGCCATGTACTTGACGTAGGCTTTAGATGTGGTAGCCAATTACACGATGTAGCTATTTACTTGAGGTAGCTAATTACACTAGTAAGCCATTCACTCGGTGTACTAATTTACTCGAGGTAGCCACTTACTCTCGGTTGCCATTTACTCGAGGTAGCCATTTACTCGAGCTAGTCATTTACTTGACTTTGTCACTCACCTAAGATAGAATTTTAATCTAGGTAGCTATATTATAGAGTTACCGATTTTCAAATCGAACACTATTTTACAAAATTGATATAATTTATATTGTAATTTAATTATCTATTTATTGATATCTTTTTTAATTTGGAACAATTAATATTGTCAAAGTTATTAGCAAATTTGTTAAATGTATAATTTGAAATTAATTAAATTATCTAATGTACATTGTTAGCTTAAGTTAAAATATCTTGATCTTAAATTTCAAAGAAATGCCGTTAACCAATTACCTTTAAATTTTGTAGAAGTACTAAATCGAGGATGCTGATCAAATTTTCTTAAAAAAGAACTTTAAAAAAAATTGTCTAAAATGCGTTTGAACCTATTGTTATTGGCATTGCACGCGATTGATATTACCACTAGGCCATTACTGCTATGAATAATATAAAATAAGTTGTTATTGTGTGTGTATTGATTGATGAAGTTAATAATAAATTATGCATTTCTCGACAAATACAAATATTTACTCGAGATAGCCATTTATTCGAGGTAACCCTTTACTTGAAGTAGCCATTTACTTGAAGAAGCCTTTTATCTGATTTAGTCATTTACATAAAGTAGTCATTTCCTTAAGTTAGTCATTTAAACGGGTTAGCCATTCACTCTGTGTAGCCATTCATCTGATGTAGCTATTTACTTGAAGTAGCCATTTACTTGATGTAGACTTTTATTCGTGGAAGTCAACTACACGAAGTAGTCATTTGCTTAAGTGAGCCATTATTTGACTGAGCCGTTCACTTGAGGTAGAATTTTACCCAAGTGAGCCAAATTAATCGAGGTAACCTTTTAATTGAGAAGCAATGTACTTGATATGTGGTAGCTAATTTCACGGTGTGCCATTTACTCGAGTTAGCCATTTATATGATGTAACTATATACTTGACTTAGCCATTTACTTGAGGTAGAATTTTACCAATGTTAGCTCTTTACTCGAGATAACCATTTACTTGTAGTAGCCATGTACTTGACGTAGGCTTTAGATGTGGTAGCCAATTACACGATGTAGCTATTTACTTGAGGTAGCTAATTACACTAGTAAGCCATTCACTCGGTGTACTAATTTACTCGAGGTAGCCACTTACTCTCGGTTGCCATTTACTCGAGGTAGCCATTTACTCGAGCTAGTCATTTACTTGACTTTGTCACTCACCTAAGATAGAATTTTAATCTAGGTAGCTATATTATAGAGTTACCGATTTTCAAATCGAACACTATTTTACAAAATTGATATAATTTATATTGTAAATTTAATTATCTATTTATTGATATCTGTTTTAATTTGGAACAATTAATATTGTCAAAGTTATTAGCAAATTTGGTAAATGTATAATTTGAAATTAATTAAATTATCTAATGTACATTGGTAGCTTAAGTTAAAATATCTGATCTTAAATTTCAAAGAAATGCCGTTAACCAATTACCTTTAAATTTTGTAGAAGTACTAAATCGAGGATGCTGATCAAATTTTCTTAAAAAAGAACTTTAAAAAAAATTGTCTAAAATGCGTTTTGAACCTATTGTTATTGGCATTGCACGCGATTGATATTACCACTAGGCCATTACTGCTATGAATAATATAAAATAAGTTGTTATTGTGTGTGTATTGATTGATGAAGTTAATAATAAATTATGCATTTCTCGACAAATACAAATATTTACTCGAGATAGCCATTTATTCGAGGTAACCCTTTACTTGAAGTAGCCATTTACTTGAAGAAGCCTTTTATCTGATTTAGTCATTTACATAAAGTAGTCATTTCCTTGAGTTAGTCATTTAAACGGGTTAGCCATTCACTCTGTGTAGCCATTCATCTGATGTAGCTATTTACTTGAAGTAGCCATTTACTTGATGTAGACTTTTATTCGTGGAAGTCAACTACACGAAGTAGTCATTTGCTTAAGTGAGCCATTATTTGACTGAGCCGTTCACTTGAGGTAGAATTTTACCCAAGTGAGCCAAATTAATCGAGGTAACCTTTTAATTGAAGAAGCAATGTACTTGATATGTGGTAGCTAATTTCACGGTGTGCCATTTACTCGAGTTAGCCATTTATATGATGTAACTATATACTTGACTTAGCCATTTACTTGAGGTAGAATTTTACCAAGGTTAGCTCTTTACTCGAGGTAACCATTTACTTGTAGTAGCCATGTACTTGACGTAGGCTTTAGATGTGGTAGCCAATTACACGATGTAGCTATTTACTTGAGGTAGCTAATTACACTAGTAAGCCATTCACTCGGTGTACTAATTTACTCGAGGTAGCCACTTACTCTCGGTTGCCATTTACTCGAGGTAGCCATTTACTCGAGCTAGTCATTTACTTGACTTTGTCACTCACCTAAGATAGAATTTAATCTAGGTAGCTATATTATAGAGTTACCGATTTTCAAATCGAACACTATTTTACAAAATTGATATAATTTATATTGTAAATTTAATTATCTATTTATTGATATCTTTTTAATTTGGAACAATTAATATTGTCAAAGTTATTAGCAAATTTGTTAAATGTATAATTTGAAATTAATTAAATTATCTAATGTACATTGGTAGCTTAAGTTAAAATATCTTGATCTTAAATTTCAAAGAAATGCCGTTAACCAATTACCTTTAAATTTTGTAGAAGTACTAAATCGAGGATGCTGATCAAATTTTCTTAAAAAAGAACTTTAAAAAAAATTGTCTAAAATGCGATTTGAACCTATTGTTATTGGCATTGCACGCGATTGATATTACCACTAGGCCATTACTGCTATGAATAATATAAAATAAGTTGTTATTGTGTGTGTATTGATTGATGAAGTTAATAATAAATTATGCATTTCTCGACAAATACAAATATTTACTCGAGATAGCCATTTATTCGAGGTAACCTTTATTTGAAGTAGCCATTTACTTGAAGAAGCCTTTTATCTGATTTAGTCATTTACATAAAGTAGTCATTTCCTTAAGTTAGTCATTTAAACGGGTTAGCCATTCACTCTGTGTAGCCATTCATCTGATGTAGCTATTTACTTGAAGTAGCCATTTACTTGATGTAGACTTTTATTCGTGGAAGTCAACTACACGAAGTAGTCATTTGCTTAAGTGAGCCATTATTTGACTGAGCCGTTCACTTGAGGTAGAATTTTACCCAAGTGAGCCAAATTAATCGAGGTAACCTTTTAATTGAAGAAGCAATGTACTTGATATGTGGTAGCTAATTTCACGGTGTGCCATTTACTCGAGTTAGCCATTTATATGATGTAACTATATACTTGACTTAGCCATTTACTTGAGGTAGAATTTTACCAAGGTTAGCTCTTTACTCGAGATAACCATTTACTTGTAGTAGCCATGTACTTGACGTAGGCTTAGATGTGGTAGCCAATTACACGATGTAGCTATTTACTTGAGGTAGCTAATTACACTAGTAAGCCATTCACTCGGTGTACTAATTTACTCGAGGTAGCCACTTACTCTCGGTTGCCATTTACTCGAGGTAGCCATTTACTCGAGCTAGTCATTTACTTGACTTTGTCACTCCACCTAAGATAGAATTTTAATCTAGGTAGCTATATTATAGAGTTACCGATTTTCAAATCGAACACTATTTTACAAAATTGATATAATTTATATTGTAAATTTAATTATCTATTTATTGATATCTTTTTTAATTTGGAACAATTAATATTGTCAAAGTTATTAGCAATTTGTTAAATGTATAATTTGAAATTAATTAAATTATCTAATGTACATTGTTAGCTTAAGTTAAAATATCTTGATCTTAAATTTCAAAGAAATGCCGTTAACCAATTACCTTTAAATTTTGTAGAAGTACTAAATCGAGGATGCTGATCAAATTTTCTTAAAAAAGAACTTTAAAAAAAATTGTCTAAAATGCGTTTTGAACCTATTGTTATTGGCATTGCACGCGATTGATATTACCACTAGGCCATTACTGCTATGAATAATATAAAATAAGTTGTTATTGTGTGTGTATTGATTGATGAAGTTAATAATAAATTATGCATTTTCTCGACAAATACAAATATTTACTCGAGATAGCCATTTATTCGAGGTAACCCTTTACTTGAAGTAGCCATTTACTTGAAGAAGCCTTTTATCTGATTTAGTCATTTACATAAGTAGTCATTTCCTTAAGTTAGTCATTTAAACGGTTAGCCATTCACTCTGTGTAGCCATTCATCTGATGTAGCTATTTACTTGAAGTAGCCATTTACTTGATGTAGACTTTTATTCGTGGAAGTCAACTACACGAAGTAGTTCATTTGCTTAAGTGAGCCATTATTTGACTGAGCCGTTCACTTGAGGTAGAATTTTACCCAAGTGAGCCAAATTAATCGAGGTAACCTTTTAATTGAAGAAGCAATGTACTTGATATGTGGTAGCTAATTTCACGGTGTGCCATTTACTCGAGTTAGCCATTTATATGATGTAACTATATACTTGACTTAGCCATTTACTTGAGGTAGAATTTTACCAAGGTTAGCTCTTTACTCGAGATAACCATTTACTTGTAGTAGCCATGTACTTGACGTAGGCTTTAGATGTGGTAGCCAATTACACGATGTAGCTATTTACTTGAGGTAGCTAATTACACTAGTAAGCCATTCACTCGGTGTACTAATTTACTCGAGGTAGCCACTTACTCTCGGTTGCCATTTACTCGAGGTAGCCATTTACTCGAGCTAGTCATTTACTTGACTTTGTCACTCACCTAAGATAGAATTTTAATCTAGGTAGCTATATTATAGAGTTACCGATTTTCAAATCGAACACTATTTTACAAAAATTGATATAATTTATATTGTAAATTTAATTATCTATTTATTGATATCTTTTTTAATTTGGAACAATTAATATTGTCAAAGTTATTAGCAAATTTGTTAAATGTATAATTTGAAATTAATTAAATTATCTAATGTACATTGGTAGCTTAAGTTAAAATATCTTGATCTTAAATTTCAAAGAAATGCCGTTAACCAATTACCTTTAAATTTTGTAGAAGTACTAAATCGAGATGCTGATCAAATTTTCTTAAAAAAGAACTTTAAAAAAAATTGTCTAAAATGCGATTTGAACCTATTGTTATTGGCATTGCACGCGATTGATATTACCACTAGGCCATTACTGCTATGAATAATATAAAATAAGTTGTTATTGTGTGTGTATTGATTGATGAAGTTAATAATAAATTATGCATTTCTCGACAAATACAAATATTTACTCGAGATAGCCATTTATTCGAGGTAACCCTTTACTTGAAGTAGCCATTTACTTGAAGAAGCCTTTTATCTGATTTAGTCATTTACATAAAGTAGTCATTTCCTTAAGTTAGTCATTTAAACGGGTTAGCCATTCACTCTGTGTAGCCATTCATCTGATGTAGCTATTTACTTGAAGTAGCCATTTACTTGATGTAGACTTTTATTCGTGGAAGTCAACTACACGAAGTAGTCATTTGCTTAAGTGAGCCATTATTTGACTGAGCCGTTCACTTGAGGTAGAATTTTACCCAAGTGAGCCAAATTAATCGAGGTAACCTTTTAATTGAAGAAGCAATGTACTTGATATGTGGTAGCTAATTTCACGGTGTGCCATTTACTCGAGTTAGCCATTTATATGATGTAACTATATACTTGACTTAGCCATTTACTTGAGGTAGAATTTTACCAAGGTTAGCTCTTTACTCGAGATAACCATTTACTTGTAGTAGCCATGTACTTGACGTAGGCTTTAGATGTGGTAGCCAATTACACGATGTAGCTATTTACTTGAGGTAGCTAATTACACTAGTAAGCCATTCACTCGGTGTACTAATTTACTCGAGGTAGCCACTTACTCTCGGTTGCCATTTACTCGAGGTAGCCATTTACTCGAGCTAGTCATTTACTTGACTTTGTCACTCACCTAAGATAGAATTTTAATCTAGGTAGCTATATTATAGAGTTACCGATTTTCAATCGAACACTATTTTACAAAATTGATATAATTTATATTGTAAATTTAATTATCTATTTATTGATATCTTTTTTAATTTGGAACAATTAATATTGTCAAAGTTATTAGCAAATTTGTTAAATGTATAATTTGAAATTAATTAAATTATCTAATGTACATTGGTAGCTTAAGTTAAAATATCTTGATCTTAAATTTCAAAGAAATGCCGTTAACCAATTACCTTTAAATTTGTAGAAGTACTAAATCGAGGATGCTGATCAAATTTTCTTAAAAAAGAACTTTAAAAAAAATTGTCTAAAATGCGATTTGAACCTATTGTTATTGGCATTGCACGCGATTGATATTACCACTAGGCCATTACTGCTATGAATAATATAAAATAAGTTGTTATTGTGTGTGTATTGATTGATGAAGTTAATAATAAATTATGCATTTCTCGACAAATACAAATATTTACTCGAGATAGCCATTTATTCGAGGTAACCCTTTACTTGAAGTAGCCATTTACTTGAAGAAGCCTTTTATCTGATTTAGTCATTTACATAAAGTAGTCATTTCCTTAAGTTAGTCATTTAAACGGGTTAGCCATTCACTCTGTGTAGCCATTCATCTGATGTAGCTATTTACTTGAAGTAGCCATTTACTTGATGTAGACTTTTATTCGTGGAAGTCAACTACACGAAGTAGTCATTTGCTTAAGTGAGCCATTATTTGACTGAGCCGTTCACTTGAGGTAGAATTTTACCCAAGTGAGCCAAATTAATCGAGGTAACCTTTTAATTGAAGAAGCAATGTACTTGATATGTGGTAGCTAATTTCACGGTGTGCCATTTACTCGAGTTAGCCATTTATATGATGTAACTATATACTTGACTTAGCCATTTACTTGAGGTAGAATTTTACCAAGGTTAGCTCTTTACTCGAGATAACCATTTACTTGTAGTAGCCATGTACTTGACGTAGGCTTTAGATGTGGTAGCCAATTACACGATGTAGCTATTTACTTGAGGTAGCTAATTACACTAGTAAGCCATTCACTCGGTGTACTAATTTACTCGAGGTAGCCACTTACTCTCGGTTGCCATTTACTCGAGGTAGCCATTTACTCGAGCTAGTCATTTACTTGACTTTGTCACTCACCTAAGATAGAATTTTAATCTAGGTAGCTATATTATAGAGTTACCGATTTTCAAATCGAACACTATTTTACAAAATTGATATAATTTATATTGTAAATTTAATTATCTATTTATTGATATCTTTTTTAATTTGGAACAATTAATATTGTCAAAGTTATTAGCAAATTTGTTAAATGTATAATTTGAAATTAATTAAATTATCTAATGTACATTGGTAGCTTAAGTTAAAATATCTTGATCTTAAATTTCAAAGAAATGCCGTTAACCAATTACCTTTAAATTTTGTAGAAGTACTAAATCGAGGATGCTGATCAAATTTTCTTAAAAAAGAACTTTAAAAAAAATTGTCTAAAATGCGATTTGAACCTATTGTTATTGGCATTGCACGCGATTGATATTACCACTAGGCCATTACTGCTATGAATAATATAAAATAAGTTGTTATTGTGTGTGTATTGATTGATGAAGTTAATAATAAATTATGCATTTCTCGACAAATACAAATATTTACTCGAGATAGCCATTTATTCGAGGTAACCCTTTACTTGAAGTAGCCATTTACTTGAAGAAGCCTTTTATCTGATTTAGTCATTTACATAAAGTAGTCATTTCCTTAAGTTAGTCATTTAAACGGGTTAGCCATTCACTCTGTGTAGCCATTCATCTGATGTAGCTATTTACTTGAAGTAGCCATTTACTTGATGTAGACTTTTATTCGTGGAAGTCAACTACACGAAGTAGTCATTTGCTTAAGTGAGCCATTATTTGACTGAGCCGTTCACTTGAGGTAGAATTTTACCCAAGTGAGCCAAATTAATCGAGGTAACCTTTTAATTGAAGAAGCAATGTACTTGATATGTGGTAGCTAATTTCACGGTGTGCCATTTACTCGAGTTAGCCATTTATATGATGTAACTATATACTTGACTTAGCCATTTACTTGAGGTAGAATTTTACCAAGGTTAGCTCTTTACTCGAGATAACCATTTACTTGTAGTAGCCATGTACTTGACGTAGGCTTTAGATGTGGTAGCCAATTACACGATGTAGCTATTTACTTGAGGTAGCTAATTACACTAGTAAGCCATTCACTCGGTGTACTAATTTACTCGAGGTAGCCACTTACTCTCGGTTGCCATTTACTCGAGGTAAGCCATTTACTCGAGCTAGTCATTTACTTGACTTTGTCACTCACCTAAGATAGAATTTTAATCTAGGTAGCTATATTATAGAGTTACCGATTTTCAAATCGAACACTATTTTACAAATTGATATAATTTATATTGTAAATTTAATTATCTATTTATTGATATCTTTTTTAATTTGGAACAATTAATATTGTCAAAGTTATTAGCAAATTTGTTAAATGTATAATTTGAAATTAATTAAATTATCTAATGTACATTGTAGCTTAAGTTAAAATATCTTGATCTTAAATTTCAAAGAAAATGCCGTTAACCAATTACCTTTAAATTTTGTAGAAGTACTAAATCGAGGATGCTGATCAAATTTTCTTAAAAAAGAACTTTAAAAAAATTGTCTAAAATGCGATTTGAACCTATTGTTATTGGCATTGCACGCGATTGATATTACCACTAGGCCATTACTGCTATGAATAATATAAAATAAGTTGTTATTGTGTGTGTATTGATTGATGAAGTTAATAATAAATTATGCATTTCTCGACAAATACAAATATTTACTCGAGATAGCCATTTATTCGAGGTAACCTTTATTTGAAGTAGCCATTACTTGAAGAAGCCTTTTATCTGATTTAGTCATTTACATAAAGTAGTCATTTCCTTAAGTTAGTCATTTAAACGGGTCAGCCATTCACTCTGTGTAGCCATTCATCTGATGTAGCTATTTACTTGAAGTAGCCATTTACTTGATGTAGACTTTTATTCGTGGAAGTCAACTACACGAAGTAGTCATTTGCTTAAGTGAGCCATTATTTGACTGAGCCGTTCACTTGAGGTAGAATTTTACCCAAGTGAGCCAAATTAATCGAGGTAACCTTTTAATTGAAGAAGCAATGTACTTGATATGTGGTAGCTAATTTCACGGTGTGCCATTTACTCGAGTTAGCCATTTATATGATGTAACTATATACTTGACTTAGCCATTTACTTGAGGTAGAATTTTACCAAGGTTAGCTCTTTACTCGAGATAACCATTTACTTGTAGTAGCCATGTACTTGACGTAGGCTTTAGATGTGGTAGCCAATTACACGATGTAGCTATTTACTTGAGGTAGCTAATTACACTAGTAAGCCATTCACTCGGTGTACTAATTTACTCGAGGTAGCCACTTACTCTCGGTTGCCATTTACTCGAGGTAGCCATTTACTCGAGCTAGTCATTTACTTGACTTTGTCACTCACCTAAGATAGAATTTTAATCTAGGTAGCTATATTATAGAGTTACCGATTTTCAAATCGAACACTATTTTACAAAATTGATATAATTTATATTGTAAATTTAATTATCTATTTATTGATATCTTTTTTAATTTGGAACAATTAATATTGTCAAAGTTATTAGCAAATTTGTTAAATGTATAATTTGAAATTAATTAAATTATCTAATGTACATTGGTAGCTTAAGTTAAAATATCTTGATCTTAAATTTCAAAGAAATGCCGTTAACCAATTACCTTTAAATTTTGTAGAAGTACTAAATCGAGGATGCTGATCAAATTTTCTTAAAAAGAACTTTAAAAAAAATTGTCTAAAATGCGATTTGAACCTATTGTTATTGGCATTGCACGCGATTGATATTACCACTAGGCCATTACTGCTATGAATAATATAAAATAAGTTGTTATTGTGTGTGTATTGATTGATGAAGTTAATAATAAATTATGCATTTCTCGACAAATACAAATATTTACTCGAGATAGCCATTTATTCGAGGTAACCCTTTACTTGAAGTAGCCATTTACTTGAAGAAGCCTTTTATCTGATTTAGTCATTTACATAAAGTAGTCATTTCCTTAAGTTAGTCATTTAACGGGTTAGCCATTCACTCTGTGTAGCCATTCATCTGATGTAGCTATTTACTTGAAGTAGCCATTTACTTGATGTAGACTTTTATTCGTGGAAGTCAACTACACGAAGTAGTCATTTGCTTAAGTGAGCCATTATTTGACTGAGCCGTTCACTTGAGGTAGAATTTTACCCAAGTGAGCCAAATTAATCGAGGTAACCTTTTAATTGAAGAAACAATGTACTTGATATGTGGTAGCTAATTTCACGGTGTGCCATTTACTCGAGTTAGCCATTTATATGATGTAACTATATACTTGACTTAGCCATTTACTTGAGGTAGAATTTTACCAAGGTTAGCTCTTTACTCGAGATAACCATTTACTTGTAGTAGCCATGTACTTGACGTAGGCTTTAGATGTGGTAGCCAATTACACGATGTAGCTATTTACTTGAGGTAGCTAATTACACTAGTAAGCCATTCACTCGGTGTACTAATTTACTCGAGGTAGCCACTTACTCTCGGTTGCCATTTACTCGAGGTAGCCATTTACTCGAGCTAGTCATTTACTTGACTTTGTCACTCACCTAAGATAGAATTTTAATCTAGGTAGCTATATTATAGAGTTACCGATTTTCAAATCGAACACTATTTTACAAAATTGATATAATTTATATTGTAAATTTAATTATCTATTTATTGATATCTTTTTTAATTTGGAACAATTAATATTGTCAAAGTTATTAGCAAATTTGTTAAATGTATAATTTGAAATTAATTAAATTATCTAATGTACATTGGTAGCTTAAGTTAAAATATCTTGATCTTAAATTTCAAAGAAATGCCGTTAACCAATTACCTTTAAATTTTGTAGAAGTACTAAATCGAGGATGCTGATCAAATTTTCTTAAAAAAGAACTTTAAAAAAAATTGTCTAAAATGCGATTTGAACCTATTGTTATTGGCATTGCACGCGATTGATATTACCACTAGGCCATTACTGCTATGAATAATATAAAATAAGTTGTTATTGTGTGTGTATTGATTGATGAAGTTAATAATAAATTATGCATTTCTCGACAAATACAAATATTTACTCGAGATAGCCATTTATTCGAGGTAACCTTTATTTGAAGTAGCCATTTACTTGAAGAAGCCTTTTATCTGATTTAGTCATTTACATAAAGTAGTCATTTCCTTAAGTTAGTCATTTAAACGGGTCAGCCATTCACTCTGTGTAGCCATTCATCTGATGTAGCTATTTACTTGAAGTAGCCATTTACTTGATGTAGACTTTTATTCGTGGAAGTCAACTACACGAAGTAGTCATTTGCTTAAGTGAGCCATTATTTGACTGAGCCGTTCACTTGAGGTAGAATTTTACCCAAGTGAGCCAAATTAATCGAGGTAACCTTTTAATTGAAGAAGCAATGTACTTGATATGTGGTAGCTAATTTCACGGTGTGCCATTTACTCGAGTTAGCCATTTATATGATGTAACTATATACTTGACTTAGCCATTTACTTGAGGTAGAATTTTACCAAGGTTAGCTCTTTACTCGAGATAACCATTTACTTGTAGTAGCCATGTACTTGACGTAGGCTTTAGATGTGGTAGCCAATTACACGATGTAGCTATTTACTTGAGGTAGCTAATTACACTAGTAAGCCATTCACTCGGTGTACTAATTTACTCGAGGTAGCCACTTACTCTCGGTTGCCATTTACTCGAGGTAGCCATTTACTCGAGCTAGTCATTTACTTGACTTTGTCACTCACCTAAGATAGAATTTTAATCTAGGTAGCTATATTATAGAGTTACCGATTTTCAAATCGAACACTATTTTACAAAATTGATATAATTTATATTGTAAATTTAATTATCTATTTATTGATATCTTTTTTAATTTGGAACAATTAATATTGTCAAAGTTATTAGCAAATTTGTTAAATGTATAATTTGAAATTAATTAAATTATCTAATGTACATTGTTAGCTTAAGTTAAAATATCTTGATCTTAAATTTCAAAGAAATGCCGTTAACCAATTACCTTTAAATTTTGTAGAAGTACTAAATCGAGGATGCTGATCAAATTTTCTTAAAAAAGAACTTTAAAAAAAATTGTCTAAAATGCGTTTTGAACCTATTGTTATTGGCATTGCACGCGATTGATATTACCACTAGGCCATTACTGCTATGAATAATATAAAATAAGTTGTTATTGTGTGTGTATTGATTGATGAAGTTAATAATAAATTATGCATTTCTCGACAAATACAAATATTTACTCGAGATAGCCATTTATTCGAGGTAACTCTTTACTTGAAGTAGCCATTTACTTGAAGAAGCCTTTTATCTGATTTAGTCATTTACATAAAGAAGTCATTTCCTTAAGTTAGTCATTTAAACGGGTTAGCCATTCACTCTGTGTAGCCATTCATCTGATGTAGCTATTTACTTGAAGTAGCCATTTACTTGATGTAGACTTTTATTCGTGGAAGTCAACTACACGAAGTAGTCATTTGCTTAAGTGAGCCATTATTTGACTGAGCCGTTCACTTGAGGTAGAATTTTACCCAAGTGAGCCAAATTAATCGAGGTAACCTTTTAATTGAAGAAGCAATGTACTTGATATGTGGTAGCTAATTTCACGGTGTGCCATTTACTCGAGTTAGCCATTTATATGATGTAACTATATACTTGACTTAGCCATTTACTTGAGGTAGAATTTTACCAAGGTTAGCTCTTTACTCGAGATAACCATTTACTTGTAGTAGCCATCTACTTGACGTAGGCTTTAGATGTGGTAGCCAATTACACGATGTAGCTATTTACTTGAGGTAGCTAATTACACTAGTAAGCCATTCACTCGGTGTACTAATTTACTCGAGGTAGCCACTTACTCTCGGTTGCCATTTACTCGAGCTAGTCATTTACTTGACTTTGTCACTCACCTAAGATAGAATTTTAATCTAGGTAGCTATATTATAGAGTTACCGATTTTCAAATCGAACACTATTTTACAAAATTGATATAATTTATATTGTAAATTTAATTATCTATTTATTGATATCTTTTTTAATTTGGAACAATTAA
The DNA here is from genome assembly GCA_959609185.1 of Schmidtea polychroa. Lineage (NCBI taxonomy): Eukaryota > Metazoa > Platyhelminthes > Tricladida > Dugesiidae > Schmidtea > Schmidtea polychroa. The sequence goes on from CAUHTR010001167.1 coordinate 26,800, forward strand.
TATTGTCAAAATTATTTGCAAATTTGTTAAATGTATAATTTGAAATTAATTAAATTATCTAATGTACATTGTTAGCTTAAGTTAAAATATCTTGATCTTAAATTTCAAAGAAATGCCGTTAACCAATTACCTTTAAATTTTGTAGAAGTACTAAATCGAGGATGCTGATCAAATTTTCTTAAAAAGAACTTTAAAAAAAATTGTCTAAAATGCGTTTTGAACCTATTGTTATTGGCATTGCACGCGATTGATATTACCACTAGGCCATTACTGCTATGAATAATATAAAATAAGTTGTTATTGTGTGTGTATTGATTGATGAAGTTAATAATAAATTATGCATTTCTCGACAAATACAAATATTTACTCGAGATAGCCATTTATTCGAGGTAACCCTTTACTTGAAGTAGCCATTTACTTGAAGAAGCCTTTTATCTGATTTAGTCATTTACATAAAGTAGTCATTTCCTTAAGTTAGTCATTTAAACGGGTTAGCCATTCACTCTGTGTAGCCATTCATCTGATGTAGCTATTTACTTGAAGTAGCCATTTACTTGATGTAGACTTTTATTCGTGGAAGTCAACTACACGAAGTAGTCATTTGCTTAAGTGAGCCATTATTTGACTGAGCCGTTCACTTGAGGTAGAATTTTACCCAAGTGAGCCAAATTAATCGAGGTAACCTTTTAATTGAAGAAGCAATGTACTTGATATGTGGTAGCTAATTTCACGGTGTGCCATTTACTCGAGTTAGCCATTTATATGATGTAACTATATACTTGACTTAGCCATTTACTTGAGGTAGAATTTTACCAAGGTTAGCTCTTTACTCGAGGTAACCATTTACTTGTAGTAGCCATGTACTTGACGTAGGCTTTAGATGTGGTAGCCAATTACACGATGTAGCTATTTACTTGAGGTAGCTAATTACACTAGTAAGCCATTCACTCGGTGTACTAATTTACTCGAGGTAGCCACTTACTCTCGGTTGCCATTTACTCGAGGTAGCCATTTACTCGAGCTAGTCATTTACTTGACTTTGTCACTCACCTAAGATAGAATTTTAATCTAGGTAGCTATATTATAGAGTTACCGATTTTCAAATCGAACACTATTTTACAAAATTGATATAATTTATATTGTAAATTTAATTATCTATTTATTGATATCTTTTTTAATTTGGAACAATTAATATTGTCAAAGTTATTAGCAAATTTGGTAAATGTATAATTTGAAATTAATTAAATTATCTAATGTACATTGGTAGCTTAAGTTAAAATATCTTGATCTTAAATTTCAAAGAAATGCCGTTAACCAATTACCTTTAAATTTTGTAGAAGTACTAAATCGAGGATGCTGATCAAATTTTCTTAAAAAAGAACTTTAAAAAAAATTGTCTGAAATGCGTTTTGAACCTATTGTTATTGGCATTGCACGCGATTGATATTACCACTAGGCCATTACTGCTATGAATAATATAAAATAAGTTGTTATTGTGTGTGAATTGATTGATGAAGTTAATAATAAATTATGCATTTCTCGACAAATACAAATATTTACTCGAGATAGCCATTTATTCGAGGTAACTCTTTACTTGAAGTAGCCATTTACTTGAAGAAGCCTTTTATCTGATTTAGTCATTTACATAAAGAAGTCATTTCCTTAAGTTAGTCATTTAAACGGGTTAGCCATTCACTCTGTGTAGCCATTCATCTGATGTAGCTATTTACTTGAAGTAGCCATTTACTTGATGTAGACTTTTATTCGTGGAAGTCAACTACACGAAGTAGTCATTTGCTTAAGTGAGCCATTATTTGACTGAGCCGTTCACTTGAGGTAGAATTTTACCCAAGTGAGCCAAATTAATCGAGGTAACCTTTTAATTGAAGAAGCAATGTACTTGATATGTGGTAGCTAATTTCACGGTGTGCCATTTACTCGAGTTAGCCATTTATATGATGTAACTATATACTTGACTTAGCCATTTACTTGAGGTAGAATTTTACCAAGGTTAGCTCTTTACTCGAGATAACCATTTACTTGTAGTAGCCATGTACTTGACGTAGGCTTTAGATGTGGTAGCCAATTACACGATGTAGCTATTTACTTGAGGTAGCTAATTACACTAGTAAGCCATTCACTCGGTGTACTAATTTACTCGAGGTAGCCACTTACTCTCGGTTGCCATTTACTCGAGGTAGCCATTTACTCGAGCTAGTCATTTACTTGACTTTGTCACTCACCTAAGATAGAATTTTAATCTAGGTAGCTATATTATAGAGTTACCGATTTTCAAATCGAACACTATTTTACAAAATTGATATAATTTATATTGTAAATTTAATTATCTATTTATTGATATCTTTTTTAATTTGGAACAATTAATATTGTCAAAATTATTTGCAAATTTGTTAAATGTATAATTTGAAATTAATTAAATTATCTAATGTACATTGTTAGCTTAAGTTAAAATATCTTGATCTTAAATTTCAAAGAAATGCCGTTAACCAATTACCTTTAAATTTTGTAGAAGTACTAAATCGAGGATGCTGATCAAATTTTCTTAAAAAAGAACTTTAAAAAAAATTGTCTAAAATGCGTTTTGAACCTATTGTTATTGGCATTGCACGCGATTGATATTACCACTAGGCCATTACTGCTATGAATAATATAAAATAAGTTGTTATTGTGTGTGTATTGATTGATGAAGTTAATAATAAATTATGCATTTCTCGACAAATACAAATATTTACTCGAGATAGCCATTTATTCGAGGTAACCCTTTACTTGAAGTAGCCATTTACTTGAAGAAGCCTTTTATCTGATTTAGTCATTTACATAAAGTAGTCATTTCCTTAAGTTAGTCATTTAAACGGGTTAGCCATTCACTCTGTGTAGCCATTCATCTGATGTAGCTATTTACTTGAAGTAGCCATTTACTTGATGTAGACTTTTATTCGTGGAAGTCAACTACACGAAGTAGTCATTTGCTTAAGTGAGCCATTATTTGACTGAGCCGTTCACTTGAGGTAGAATTTTACCCAAGTGAGCCAAATTAATCGAGGTAACCTTTTAATTGAAGAAGCAATGTACTTGATATGTGGTAGCTAATTTCACGGTGTGCCATTTACTCGAGTTAGCCATTTATATGATGTAACTATATACTTGACTTAGCCATTTACTTGAGGTAGAATTTTACCAAGGTTAGCTCTTTACTCGAGGTAACCATTTACTTGTAGTAGCCATGTACTTGACGTAGGCTTTAGATGTGGTAGCCAATTACACGATGTAGCTATTTACTTGAGGTAGCTAATTACACTAGTAAGCCATTCACTCGGTGTACTAATTTACTCGAGGTAGCCACTTACTCTCGGTTGCCATTTACTCGAGGTAGCCATTTACTCGAGCTAGTCATTTACTTGACTTTGTCACTCACCTAAGATAGAATTTTAATCTAGGTAGCTATATTATAGAGTTACCGATTTTCAAATCGAACACTATTTTACAAAATTGATATAATTTATATTGTAAATTTAATTATCTATTTATTGATATCTTTTTTAATTTGGAACAATTAATATTGTCAAAGTTATTAGCAAATTTGGTAAATGTATAATTTGAAATTAATTAAATTATCTAATGTACATTGGTAGCTTAAGTTAAAATATCTTGATCTTAAATTTCAAAGAAATGCCGTTAACCAATTACCTTTAAATTTTGTAGAAGTACTAAATCGAGGATGCTGATCAAATTTTCTTAAAAAGAACTTTAAAAAAAATTGTCTGAAATGCGTTTTGAACCTATTGTTATTGGCATTGCACGCGATTGATATTACCACTAGGCCATTACTGCTATGAATAATATAAAATAAGTTGTTATTGTGTGTGAATTGATTGATGAAGTTAATAATAAATTATGCATTTCTCGACAAATACAAATATTTACTCGAGATAGCCATTTATTCGAGGTAACTCTTTACTTGAAGTAGCCATTTACTTGAAGAAGCCTTTTATCTGATTTAGTCATTTACATAAAGAAGTCATTTCCTTAAGTTAGTCATTTAAACGGGTTAGCCATTCACTCTGTGTAGCCATTCATCTGATGTAGCTATTTACTTGAAGTAGCCATTTACTTGATGTAGACTTTTATTCGTGGAAGTCAACTACACGAAGTAGTCATTTGCTTAAGTGAGCCATTATTTGACTGAGCCGTTCACTTGAGGTAGAATTTTACCCAAGTGAGCCAAATTAATCGAGGTAACCTTTTAATTGAAGAAGCAATGTACTTGATATGTGGTAGCTAATTTCACGGTGTGCCATTTACTCGAGTTAGCCATTTATATGATGTAACTATATACTTGACTTAGCCATTTACTTGAGGTAGAATTTTACCAAGGTTAGCTCTTTACTCGAGATAACCATTTACTTGTAGTAGCCATGTACTTGACGTAGGCTTTAGATGTGGTAGCCAATTACACGATGTAGCTATTTACTTGAGGTAGCTAATTACACTAGTAAGCCATTCACTCGGTGTACTAATTTACTCGAGGTAGCCACTTACTCTCGGTTGCCATTTACTCGAGGTAGCCATTTACTCGAGCTAGTCATTTACTTGACTTTGTCACTCACCTAAGATAGAATTTTAATCTAGGTAGCTATATTATAGAGTTACCGATTTTCAAATCGAACACTATTTTACAAAATTGATATAATTTATATTGTAAATTTAATTATCTATTTATTGATATCTTTTTTAATTTGGAACAATTAATATTGTCAAAGTTATTAGCAAATTTGTTAAATGTATAATTTGAAATTAATTAAATTATCTAATGTACATTGTTAGCTTAAGTTAAAATATCTTGATCTTAAATTTCAAAGAAATGCCGTTAACCAATTACCTTTAAATTTTGTAGAAGTACTAAATCGAGGATGCTGATCAAATTTTCTTAAAAAAGAACTTTAAAAAAAATTGTCTAAAATGCGTTTTGAACCTATTGTTATTGGCATTGCACGCGATTGATATTACCACTAGGCCATTACTGCTATGAATAATATAAAATAAGTTGTTATTGTGTGTGTATTGATTGATGAAGTTAATAATAAATTATGCATTTCTCGACAAATACAAATATTTACTCGAGATAGCCATTTATTCGAGGTAACCCTTTACTTGAAGTAGCCATTTACTTGAAGAAGCCTTTTATCTGATTTAGTCATTTACATAAAGTAGTCATTTCCTTAAGTTAGTCATTTAAACGGGTTAGCCATTCACTCTGTGTAGCCATTCATCTGATGTAGCTATTTACTTGAAGTAGCCATTTACTTGATGTAGACTTTTATTCGTGGAAGTCAACTACACGAAGTAGTCATTTGCTTAAGTGAGCCATTATTTGACTGAGCCGTTCACTTGAGGTAGAATTTTACCCAAGTGAGCCAAATTAATCGAGGTAACCTTTTAATTGAAGAAGCAATGTACTTGATATGTGGTAGCTAATTTCACGGTGTGCCATTTACTCGAGTTAGCCATTTATATGATGTAACTATATACTTGACTTAGCCATTTACTTGAGGTAGAATTTTACCAAGGTTAGCTCTTTACTCGAGATAACCATTTACTTGTAGTAGCCATCTACTTGACGTAGGCTTTAGATGTGGTAGCCAATTACACGATGTAGCTATTTACTTGAGGTAGCTAATTACACTAGTAAGCCATTCACTCGGTGTACTAATTTACTCGAGGTAGCCACTTACTCTCGGTTGCCATTTACTCGAGCTAGTCATTTACTTGACTTTGTCACTCACCTAAGATAGAATTTTAATCTAGGTAGCTATATTATAGAGTTACCGATTTTCAAATCGAACACTATTTTACAAAATTGATATAATTTATATTGTAAATTTAATTATCTATTTATTGATATCTTTTTTAATTTGGAACAATTAATATTGTCAAAATTATTTGCAAATTTGTTAAATGTATAATTTGAAATTAATTAAATTATCTAATGTACATTGTTAGCTTAAGTTAAAATATCTTGATCTTAAATTTCAAAGAAATGCCGTTAACCAATTACCTTTAAATTTTGTAGAAGTACTAAATCGAGGATGCTGATCAAATTTTCTTAAAAAAGAACTTTAAAAAAAATTGTCTAAAATGCGTTTTGAACCTATTGTTATTGGCATTGCACGCGATTGATATTACCACTAGGCCATTACTGCTATGAATAATATAAAATAAGTTGTTATTGTGTGTGTATTGATTGATGAAGTTAATAATAAATTATGCATTTCTCGACAAATACAAATATTTACTCGAGATAGCCATTTATTCGAGGTAACCCTTTACTTGAAGTAGCCATTTACTTGAAGAAGCCTTTTATCTGATTTAGTCATTTACATAAAGTAGTCATTTCCTTAAGTTAGTCATTTAAACGGGTTAGCCATTCACTCTGTGTAGCCATTCATCTGATGTAGCTATTTACTTGAAGTAGCCATTTACTTGATGTAGACTTTTATTCGTGGAAGTCAACTACACGAAGTAGTCATTTGCTTAAGTGAGCCATTATTTGACTGAGCCGTTCACTTGAGGTAGAATTTTACCCAAGTGAGCCAAATTAATCGAGGTAACCTTTTAATTGAAGAAGCAATGTACTTGATATGTGGTAGCTAATTTCACGGTGTGCCATTTACTCGAGTTAGCCATTTATATGATGTAACTATATACTTGACTTAGCCATTTACTTGAGGTAGAATTTTACCAAGGTTAGCTCTTTACTCGAGGTAACCATTTACTTGTAGTAGCCATGTACTTGACGTAGGCTTTAGATGTGGTAGCCAATTACACGATGTAGCTATTTACTTGAGGTAGCTAATTACACTAGTAAGCCATTCACTCGGTGTACTAATTTACTCGAGGTAGCCACTTACTCTCGGTTGCCATTTACTCGAGGTAGCCATTTACTCGAGCTAGTCATTTACTTGACTTTGTCACTCACCTAAGATAGAATTTTAATCTAGGTAGCTATATTATAGAGTTACCGATTTTCAAATCGAACACTATTTTACAAAATTGATATAATTTATATTGTAAATTTAATTATCTATTTATTGATATCTTTTTTAATTTGGAACAATTAATATTGTCAAAGTTATTAGCAAATTTGGTAAATGTATAATTTGAAATTAATTAAATTATCTAATGTACATTGGTAGCTTAAGTTAAAATATCTTGATCTTAAATTTCAAAGAAATGCCGTTAACCAATTACCTTTAAATTTTGTAGAAGTACTAAATCGAGGATGCTGATCAAATTTTCTTAAAAAAGAACTTTAAAAAAAATTGTCTAAAATGCGTTTTGAACCTATTGTTATTGGCATTGCACGCGATTGATATTACCACTAGGCCATTACTGCTATGAATAATATAAAATAAGTTGTTATTGTGTGTGTATTGATTGATGAAGTTAATAATAAATTATGCATTTCTCGACAAATACAAATATTTACTCGAGATAGCCATTTATTCGAGGTAACCCTTTACTTGAAGTAGCCATTTACTTGAAGAAGCCTTTTATCTGATTTAGTCATTTACATAAAGTAGTCATTTCCTTAAGTTAGTCATTTAAACGGGTTAGCCATTCACTCTGTGTAGCCATTCATCTGATGTAGCTATTTACTTGAAGTAGCCATTTACTTGATGTAGACTTTTATTCGTGGAAGTCAACTACACGAAGTAGTCATTTGCTTAAGTGAGCCATTATTTGACTGAGCCGTTCACTTGAGGTAGAATTTTACCCAAGTGAGCCAAATTAATCGAGGTAACCTTTTAATTGAAGAAGCAATGTACTTGATATGTGGTAGCTAATTTCACGGTGTGCCATTTACTCGAGTTAGCCATTTATATGATGTAACTATATACTTGACTTAGCCATTTACTTGAGGTAGAATTTTACCAAGGTTAGCTCTTTACTCGAGGTAACCATTTACTTGTAGTAGCCATGTACTTGACGTAGGCTTTAGATGTGGTAGCCAATTACACGATGTAGCTATTTACTTGAGGTAGCTAATTACACTAGTAAGCCATTCACTCGGTGTACTAATTTACTCGAGGTAGCCACTTACTCTCGGTTGCCATTTACTCGAGGTAGCCATTTACTCGAGCTAGTCATTTACTTGACTTTGTCACTCACCTAAGATAGAATTTTAATCTAGGTAGCTATATTATAGAGTTACCGATTTTCAAATCGAACACTATTTTACAAAATTGATATAATTTATATTGTAAATTTAATTATCTATTTATTGATATCTTTTTTAATTTGGAACAATTAATATTGTCAAAGTTATTAGCAAATTTGGTAAATGTATAATTTGAAATTAATTAAATTATCTAATGTACATTGGTAGCTTAAGTTAAAATATCTTGATCTTAAATTTCAAAGAAATGCCGTTAACCAATTACCTTTAAATTTTGTAGAAGTACTAAATCGAGGATGCTGATCAAATTTTCTTAAAAAAGAACTTTAAAAAAAATTGTCTGAAATGCGTTTTGAACCTATTGTTATTGGCATTGCACGCGATTGATATTACCACTAGGCCATTACTGCTATGAATAATATAAAATAAGTTGTTATTGTGTGTGTATTGATTGATGAAGTTAATAATAAATTATGCATTTCTCGACAAATACAAATATTTACTCGAGATAGCCATTTATTCGAGGTAACTCTTTACTTGAAGTAGCCATTTACTTGAAGAAGCCTTTTATCTGATTTAGTCATTTACATAAAGTAGTCATTTCCTTAAGTTAGTCATTTAAACGGGTTAGCCATTCACTCTGTGTAGCCATTCATCTGATGTAGCTATTTACTTGAAGTAGCCATTTACTTGATGTAGACTTTTATTCGTGGAAGTCAACTACACGAAGTAGTCATTTGCTTAAGTGAGCCATTATTTGACTGAGCCGTTCACTTGAGGTAGAATTTTACCCAAGTGAGCCAAATTAATCGAGGTAACCTTTTAATTGAAGAAGCAATGTACTTGATATGTGGTAGCTAATTTCACGGTGTGCCATTTACTCGAGTTAGCCATTTATATGATGTAACTATATACTTGACTTAGCCATTTACTTGAGGTAGAATTTTACCAAGGTTAGCTCTTTACTCGAGGTAACCATTTACTTGTAGTAGCCATGTACTTGACGTAGGCTTTAGATGTGGTAGCCAATTACACGATGTAGCTATTTACTTGAGGTAGCTAATTACACTAGTAAGCCATTCACTCGGTGTACTAATTTACTCGAGGTAGCCACTTACTCTCGGTTGCCATTTACTCGAGGTAGCCATTTACTCGAGCTAGTCATTTACTTGACTTTGTCACTCACCTAAGATAGAATTTTAATCTAGGTAGCTATATTATAGAGTTACCGATTTTCAAATCGAACACTATTTTACAAAATTGATATAATTTATATTGTAAATTTAATTATCTATTTATTGATATCTTTTTTAATTTGGAACAATTAATATTGTCAAAGTTATTAGCAAATTTGGTAAATGTATAATTTGAAATTAATTAAATTATCTAATGTACATTGGTAGCTTAAGTTAAAATATCTTGATCTTAAATTTCAAAGAAATGCCGTTAACCAATTACCTTTAAATTTTGTAGAAGTACTAAATCGAGGATGCTGATCAAATTTTCTTAAAAAAGAACTTTAAAAAAAATTGTCTGAAATGCGTTTTGAACCTATTGTTATTGGCATTGCACGCGATTGATATTACCACTAGGCCATTACTGCTATGAATAATATAAAATAAGTTGTTATTGTGTGTGTATTGATTGATGAAGTTAATAATAAATTATGCATTTCTCGACAAATACAAATATTTACTCGAGATAGCCATTTATTCGAGGTAACTCTTTACTTGAAGTAGCCATTTACTTGAAGAAGCCTTTTATCTGATTTAGTCATTTACATAAAGAAGTCATTTCCTTAAGTTAGTCATTTAAACGGGTTAGCCATTCACTCTGTGTAGCCATTCATCTGATGTAGCTATTTACTTGAAGTAGCCATTTACTTGATGTAGACTTTTATTCGTGGAAGTCAACTACACGAAGTAGTCATTTGCTTAAGTGAGCCATTATTTGACTGAGCCGTTCACTTGAGGTAGAATTTTACCCAAGTGAGCCAAATTAATCGAGGTAACCTTTTAATTGAAGAAGCAATGTACTTGATATTTACTCGAGTTAGCCATTTATCTGATGTAACTATATACTTGACTTAGCCATTTACTTGAGGTAGAATTTTACCAAGGTTAGCTCTTTACTCGAGGTAACCATTTACTTGTAGTAGCCATGTACTTGACGTAGGCTTTAGATGTGGTAGCCAATTACACGATGTAGCTATTTACTTGAGGTAGCTAATTACACTAGTGAGCCATTATTTGACTGAGCCGTTCACTTGAGGTAGAATTTTACCCAAGTGAGCCAAATTAATCGGGGTAACCTTTTAATTGAAGAAGCAATGTACTTGATATGTGGTAGCTAATTTCACGGTGTGCCATTTACTCGAGTTAGCCATTTATCTGATGTAACTATATACTTGAATAACTTATATTACTAAAATTTAAACAAAATAATAAAAAGACATAAATTTAATTTTAATTAATTTAAAATTTTAAAATGCTTCATTAAAAATCTTCTTACCAAATTTTTCAAAAAACACGAATAGAAAACTATACTAAAATATACAAACGACCGCAATATTGTACAAACAAAAATACTAACTAATCAAAATTCACTAAATTTCACTAAATTTATTTTCATTGCTTCTCTCTCGTTGTTATAACAAAGCGCCGCCTACTACAAAATAATTTTAAAAAGCAGTAAAATGTGAAAAACAATGTTTCGTTAATTTTTAACATTTATGAAAATACAATTGCAACAAAAAATTTTTTTTTAAAAATTCAGTTGAAAAAATTTCTAAGAGCCGCATTTGGCCACCGTTGGAATATAACATCTGGATGATGGATGCGAATTCCTCGCTTACTCCAATGAATCCGAGTAAGGACCACATGTATTCATGAGGAAAACTACCAAAGGCATCTTTTATATCAAGCCAAGCAATTGCAAGAGGCTTATTTATGCTGTATTTTGAGTGTTCTAGTGCAGCAGAAAGAATTGAATTATGCTCAACACATCCATCATGTTGTGAGCAACCTTTTTGATCGATATGTAAAAGATCATTCGAGTTTATCCAACTTGTCAGACGACTAGCTAAACAAGACGCGAAAACCTTGTAAATGACAGAAAGCAAGGCAATTGGACGCCAAGACGAGACGTCATCATATTTCCCATCTTTATCCGGCTTAGGAGTTAGAAGTGTTTTGAAGGTCTTCCAACTGTCTGGTATGGTCTTGTTTAAAATGATTTTATTGTACAAGAAAGTAAGCAATTTACCCTCGGGATCAAGAGACAACAAGTCACGATATTGTATTCCATCAATACCAGGACTTGTTTTCTCGGCCTTCTTTAGTTCGAAAAGTACTTCATCACATGTGAGCAAAATTAAACGAAGTTTAATTTGGGAACGTTTACAGAACTCAAATATTTTATCCCATGATTTTTCTAAAGGGGTTTTGTGCATGAAATTCATGACAATATTTTGAAATTTTGGCATCACTGTGATATTTGTATTGTTGAAGATTTTATTGACTGTTGATTTCATATCAGTCATGAATTTTGCGATTAATTTACCCTTGTTGATTTTTGAAGGTAATTTCCTTTTATTTTCCAAGTATGGTTTATGAGTTGATTTTAATTTGTCAGGGAATTGCTCAATGATAACGTCAATGATTTCGTTTACATCGAAATCTGTCACTCTCCTCAGTAGTTGTAATGCTTTGAGTTTACGCAATTCTAAATTTGCATTCCCCTCTTTATTTTTATTACTGTTTGTTGGTCTTACAGTCTTTTTCCTATTAAAATCATTTACAATTGGGATAAATGTGCTGACGACATTACCAATTTCGCAAAAGTTCAAATTTCTAAGAGGTAAGTCTTTAGCATAGTTTTGGATGAACGCGCATATCAGGATTTTACTAACTAGACCTGATCCTCGAGTGTCATGAGGACAATTACCAGTATATAATACACGGCCAGGTGATTCTCTGATTTCATTAATTTTGTTCCTAAGAATTTTGCAGGTAGGAAGATAACTTTCATTACCACTCAGTGTCGTCGGATTTAGAAGATAGTGCTCATCAGTTTGGTAATCAATGATAAACAAGATTTCCGGTGATTTTTCTGGAGCTACGATAGTAAATATTACTTGTGCCTTGATCAACGATTCACAATCTAAAATTTCATTTAAATATCTAAAATACCAAACGATAACAATGATAACCAGAAAACCTTC
>CAUHTR010001168.1:0-46855 GCA_959609185.1 Schmidtea polychroa
GTTAGGCAAATTAATTAATTATAAATGAATATTCAAAATTACTCAAAATTGCAAACATTATTTCAAAAGAAAAATGTTAGTTTCAATGTTATAATTATTAATATTTTCTCTCATTAATAAAAATAATAAAATTATTTTGAAAACAATTGCTATTTTCTTTTTAGTGTTTCACTTCAATATCAACTTTTCTTTCTTTATTGGATTTTGCTTGTTTTATTTTAAATTTATCTAAACTCTATTACATTGAATTTGTCTTGTCTTTTTTAACAATCAAAACCATTGAGTTACTCAACTTTTTATGTATTCTTTCTGGCATATATATTTGTTAAGGAATAGGAATTTCGGTGAATATATAGAAGTTTTTGAAATTCACAAATTTTCGGAACTGCCTTTTTCAATGAATTCGAAGTTCAGATACACCCCTATCAAGTGCTCCAGAAGCGTAATTGCTGTGCAATGAAAGATAAGAATGCTCAAGTGGGCCTAATGTTTTTTTTCTGACTATACTGAGGCGATCTCCTTGATCTAAGGATTTTTTTTCAAATTAAAATCCAATTATCTCTATCGTAGACTCAATTTAGTCATTATATAAGGTTTATATTTTCAAATTATGTAAATAAAAGTGTATTTTTATCAAAAAGGTAAGTTAAAGCTTATAATTTTAAATAAAGTAAATTAAAGAATATGTTTGGTAAACAGTAGGTAGAAGTGAGCCCATGATGACTCATAGTTGAGGTCAACTTAAGGCCATAGAAAATTTTGAGGTCAACTTAAGGTCAAATTTTAAGGTCAATTTAAGCCATTTTAACATCTATCATTGAAAGTGTGCCGGATAAGAATTGAAATTGAGTAGAAATTAGCTTGATCGGTGACACCAATTTCATATTGATTTCTTCTTTTAAAAAATACATTTTGTAGTTGTGGAACATTTGAACAGGTTGTACAAGTTCTGCAACAACAACCTTTGGTTTTTCAGTGCTTGATATTTTCTTGGTCATCGTGAATTATGATTGAATTGTAATGGTACAGGGTTTTTATACCTATGACTATTGTATTTAAACCAATCAAATTGCAGTATGTCTTTGTTTTAATTACATTCAAAATGCATTGATGTTGCATTGTCATATGTTATATGTGTCATATTATTATTATTGCTTTTATTACTTTCAAACTAATTTTATTATTATTATTATTATTATTATTATTATTATTATTATTATTATTATTATTATTATTATTATTAATCTTATTTACATTTCTATTACTATTTACTAAAAAAAAAAAATAAAACAACAAATAGTTAAACATAAAAATTTATTTGGATAAAATTTGACAAAAATGATAATTACGAAGTGTCTTTACCAAAGACCATTCGACATATCTCTGGTAGGTGGTTGTAGGTACTTAGTATCAGGTAACTAGTTGTTAGTAACTAGTTGTAGGTACTTGGTATCTGGTAATTAGTTGTAAGTATCTGGTTGTTTGAGAGTTATTTAGTACGTGGTATCTAGTTGTAAGTACTTGGTAGCAGGTAATTGGTTGTTAGTAACTAGTTTTAAGTACTAGGTAGCAGGTAACTGGTTGTTAGTAACTAGTTGTAAGTACTTGGTATCTGGTACCTATTTGGTTGGCTGTTTTTGGTTGTTAGTATCTAGTTGTAGGTATCTGGTTGTAAATACATGTTCGTAAGTTACTGGTTGTTGGTACTAAGTTGTTGGTTTGTTGTTGAATTATTATTAAAATTTGTCTTTGAAAAATATTTCATAAAAATTTTCATTAAAAATTATCTTAAAAATTTCCATCTAAAATTATCATTGAAAAATATTTCATAAAAATTTCCATTAAAAATTAACTTAAAAAATTATTCCATAAAAATTACCATTGAAAAATATTTCAATAAAATTTCTATTAAAAATTTCTTAAAAAATTATTTCATAAAAATTTTCATTAAAAAATTTCAATTCTCAAACACCTTCTATTATTTCAACTTTTTGTTAATAAATTTAAAAATCTTACTTTAATTTACTTATTACATTACTTTAATTTACTTATTTAAAAATTATTACTTTAATTTACTTATTTAAAATTTTTTACCATTGATTACTTAATTTTAAAATTTGGACCATAATTTACTTTAATTTAATTTTTTAGAACATTAATTTAGTTATTTGAGCCCATTCATTACTTTAATTTAATTTTTTGGACCATAATTTACTTTAATTGAAATATTTGGACCATAATTTACTTTAATTCAATTTTTAGAACCTTAATTTACTGTAATTCAAAAATCTTAGCCCATAATTTATTGTAATTCAATTTTTAGACCCATAATTTGCTTTATTTTAAAAAATTTACCATGTTTTTTAGTGTAGACCACCTTTTTCTATTGAAATTCTCAGGACCATCGAGACCCACCTGAATTGACCTAGAAAAATCCATGCTTTTTAGTGATAATCGGATTTTTGTATTGAAAATAACCCGAGACCTTAAATTACCACTATTTTTTAGTGTAGACCACCTTTTTGTATTGAAAATATCCTGAGACCTTAAATTACCACTGTTTTTAGTGTAGACCAGCTTGTGAATTGAAAATATCCTGAGACCTTAAATTACCATGCATTTTTATTGAAGACCGCCTTTTTCTATTGAAAAAAATTTTTTTGTATTGAAAATCCCAGGACCATCGAGACCCCCTCACATAGTGTGAATAATCCATGCTTTTTTAGTGGTAGTCGGATTTTTGTATTGAAAATTTTTTTTTGTATTGAAAATCTCAGGACCATCGTTTTTGTATTGAAAATCCCAGGACCATCGTTTTTGTATTGAAAATCCCAGGACCATCGAGACCCCCTCACTATAGTGTGGAACAATTGCGTAATAAAATCGTGGAAAAAAAATCGTGGAACAAAAAAATCGTGGAACAGGGGGGGAGGGGGGTAATTGTTCCAGCGGGCTCCTAACTACCTACTTATATTCTATAATACTAAGATTTAGGAAAATTTATCTATATCATCGTCTTCTATATCATATAAGATATTAAATTAGTGATTCGGAAATCTGAAATGCAACATCAGTTTGAAAATCTCTTGCAACTGTCCAAAATTGTTCAGAAGTGACTTTATAACTTTTATTTCAGGTAAGCAAATAGAATTATTGAAAAACGTCTATGGAATTTATGAAATAGCTGAGAAACAGATATTTATATAAAAAGATTATTTCAAATAAACAACATACAACATTAATCACCTGGGTGAGCATAAACTATTTCCCACCTGGAAACTCTACAAACCAGTCAGTGATTCCTATTTTGCTACTTCTTTACTGCATCATTGTCCTGCATTTCTGAATTGTATCAGCATTATATTATAATTAACTTTCAAGTGTAGATAATAATTAATAACAATTACCGGTATTCGTTGTAAACTGATACTAAAATAAAAAAAAATAAAATAAAATAAAAATAAAATTTTTAAGATGAAAAATAAGATTGATTCCCACTTGTTTAGGAAGAGAATTTATTGGGAGAGTTGTTGGCATGCTTCTTTTACTTGGAAAATGAGCGGCCAATAGGAATTGACTTTGTCTGCTTCTGTTGAAGAGCTGAAAAAACTGAATTATCGATGAAATCTAAATAAAAAAAAATAAATAAATTTATCTTGCGAACCTAAATTAAATGAGAAAAATAAAATGAATATCATAAATTACGTTAAAGTCTCTCTGAGACATCTTCAGGGAGAAATTTGAGAGTGTCGGGAAATTCAATTATCTTGAGAATATTAAATTAGCTTATCTCGACATAATTCAAAGAATTTCCTATTATTATTATTATTATTATTATTATTATTATTATTATTATTATTATTATTATTATTATTATTATTATTATTTAAAACAATAAAATGATAATTTAAGCCTTTTGCTGCAAATAATGTATTTAATGAAAGAATTTTCGACTATACGATAGTCCTTATTATTATTATTATTATTATTATTATTATTATTATTATTATTATTATTATTGTTATTACTGTATGGTAAATTGGATTTATTAAATAGATGCAGATTCGAGGTCGAATCTTAATTAAAGGGGGAGAAATGTTGGGGTTCAACAGGAGAGGAACAAAAATGAGGTGAAAATCGATAAAAACACCAAATTCAAAATAAAATTTAAAGTGCAAAATAATAATTAAAATTCAAAAATTTTAAAAACTGAATATTTTCCGGGGAAACTAGTATGGGCGGATGCTAAATAATGAAACGAATTCAGCTATAATAAAGTAAAATGATAAAAGGGTCCTTAAAAGGAATAAATTACAAAAAACAAAAATTAATTAAAAATTAATTAACTAATGGAGAACCCGAGACAATGGAAAACCCGAACGAATTGAGAAAACTTGAATTAGCAATCCGATTTTGGGAAGGCAATTAAATTAGCCGAATAAAATAAAAGTGACAAGAGCCATCAAAGAAAAAGGGGCAATTCCCTTAAATTGAATTAGACCTACAAGAGAAAGCCCGGGGGAAGTTAGACCCAAACTAATTTGCAAAAATAAAGTCAATTACCCAGTGGGTATAAAAGCAAATAGCAAGAAAGCAAAACTGCCAGTTGGTCGAAGAAAAGAAAATAGAAGTTTGACGAGAGCGAAAAAGGAAACATTAAAGTTAGTAGAAAATAAATAATAAAAAATCAAATGTACCAGAAAGGGACTTCTCCCCGTTAGAAGATCTATCCCTGCGTGAGATTTGTTGGCAAATTGAAAAGTGCAGACAAAACCTGATTGTATCAAGTGTGAGTAAACAAATAAAAAGTGTAAAAGTGTAACTGCATCAGTGTTAATAAAGATTTTGTGTTGGGTCGTTTATTTATTCTGCAAAGAACACAAAGAGTCAGACCGTAGTACCGACTTACAATACTTAATTTATTGTAATTAATGAGAAGGATGAAATTGCTTATGCTGAGATAATAATTCATGATAATTTAGTTCTCTGTTAATTAATTTTAATCTTCGATGAGATTCAACATCTAAAAGCCTATTTCTTTTTTTCGATTTATTATCTACAAATGTAGAAGAACCAACTTCACATAAATATGATGTTGGAAAAGGAAAGATGCATTTCAGGGCCTTTTCTGATAAAGAAGGATATGTTGATTATAGGTGTAACCAGAATGATAGCAAAGACCATTTCATATGCTTGTTTTTAATAAGACATTTTAATTTAATTATATTTTTTTATTTATCTTTAAATATTTAGATGGTCGAAAATTGAATAGGTCTGCGAACCCCCAAAAAATCCATCTAGATCTTAATTAAAAATTCTTATTTATTAATTTCTTATCTTAGTTGATTCATATTAACTTATTTTTTATTTACTGGATTATTAATGACTAGAATTTAAAGTTCTTTCTTGTCCATTAATTACATTTTAGGATATTTATTTAGTATGTTTCGAATAATTTAAATTTTTCCAATGATTTATTCAATTTCTACCAAGTTATTGATGCCTTGAGTTCAATTAATGTTTCATCCAATTTTTTTCAAGTGAAGAGGATTTTATTTTAAAAATCTGTATGATAGTACATAGTTGTTGGTATTTGTTGTAGATGATAACAAGAAGATAGTGTATGCGATGAATATTTTTTATTCAATTGCTATTATTTTTTGTGTTGTAAGTTGGTTGTTGGTACTTGGTTTCTAGTTGATAGTATTTAGTTGATAGAGCTTAGTACTTGGTATCTTGTTGTTAGCTAGTTGTAGGTTGATATTTATTAATTTCTCAATGGGTTTTGATGGTGGTTGTTAGTATCTAGTTAAGGGGTAGGTAGGGGTTAAGTGTGACCAATATCCTTACGTCCAGTACCCTTACGACTAATACCATTATGATCAATACTCTTGCGACCAATACCCTTACGACCAGTACCCATAACTGTAAAATTAACTATTTTCTTCCAATGGAATGCTATTTATATCAGACATTTAAAAAAATTTTAATTAAATATTTCATTTATAGCTAATATTTAATTTTGATTGGATGCATGCTAATTTAGTAAAATCAAAGTTTTAAATTTAACTTAATAAATTTATTAAAAATTTTTATCAAATTTTATATTGTAATTATTATTAAATTTTCATGAAATATTTAATTTTATAGGTAAACTTTATCATTTTTATTGTTCATCGAAAGATCACAAAGATTGTCATTATATAATGGAAAATTACTATAAAAAAATTATTACAATAAATTTTATTTCATATGTCCTATATGCAAAACTAGTGACTCCGTTACCTATAAAACATTTTACGCTAAACATAAACAATATTTAGACAAGTTGTAAATAAAAAAAATAATTTATTTAAACGACCTTTAACTACTGAAATAAATATTTTTATCATAATAAAAAAAATAAAAAATGATTTAATAAGTGAAGAAAATGCTTCTTTTGAATCTATGGACGGATTAGACAATATTTCTTTTGAATCTTGGAACGGTTTGATGTTGTTTCTTTTGAATCGGGTAAATGTTTAAATGTGTAAATTCAAAATTGGTGTGCTAAAACGAAATCTCAAAATTTTGATTACGTCATATGCTTATAATATAAATAATTTAATTTCAAGAATCTAGAAATTTCTTATAAAAAAATTGAAATTGATTACAAAATTGTAGATTAAAAAAAATTTAAATGTTACATATTCTCAGATTAAAATAAAAGTTAAAACATTGTGCAATTACCGATTAATATGTAGACATTAAAAATAATTATAAAATTAATAAGTAGTGATAAAAAATAAAAATAGTTAATTTAAAGTAATTAAAATAAAATAAAAGTAAAACAACCAATTAAGAATTATTAATTAAATAAAGTCAAGAATTTCAGAAAATATGATGGACCAAGGTAAACTATAGAGAAATAGAGAATCGTGAAAATTTCAAAAGTTAAATTATCATTTTCAATTAATATTTTAAAAACATAAAATTACAATATTTGAAATTCTAAATATCTTGATTAACATTTTTTGCCATAAATTTTAAAAATACAAAAATTTTACACAATTTTCAAATTGAATATTAAATATTTTTAAAAATTTTAAATTTGATATTCTTTATTCTTTTTTATGTTTATTCTTAATTTGGTTTGCCCATGAGAAAATTCACAATTGAACAAATGCAAAAACTTTAAATTTTAATTCTATAAAAAATACTTTTCAAAACCCCTTAAAGCTCTTGGGCTAAGGAAAATACATTTTAGACAGAAGCGTAGCTAGAAATCTTAGACCCCTATGCAATGAGTCATAGATGGGCCGCCTATACTGCATACACAAGTGAAATATGTGCGGAGCACCATAGTGCTACAGGGAAAAATTTTTGGCCAACTTTGGAAGCACAACCAGGGTTTCCCAAACTTTTCCTGCGACGGAACACTTCGTAACTGTCGAAATTTCGATGGAACACCTTGTTTATTTTGTACGGTGTGAGACCAGTGGCGTAGGCCTACCCAATATTTTTTTTAAAAGGTAGGGGAGATTGTTAATTGAAAGAAGGGCTTATCGTTACAGAGGAGTTTTCGCCGCAGGCAAAACATTATTTGGGTCCTCTTTGGAAAGGCAATTTAATTAAATGAGTAGAGCTCAATATATAATATAATGGTAAATATCGTTAGAAAATGATAATAATGTATCAGGGACAAATGTGTATAGCCGACATGTGAAACAATTTTTTTGACCCTTATAAGAATGGACAATTTACATAGATAACTAAAGTTCCTTGATTATACAGTATATTATTAGCGAGGGAGAGGCAGAGGGGATTACATCAATAGGTAAAATGCAGGTAAATAATGTACTTAATGCAATAAGTAAACAAAAGACTGGAGCTTTATTACATAAAACCACAAATCGATCATTTGGAGGTCCTTGTTGACTGGTGCCGATCGTGCCATTGTTTTCTGAAGAAATTTAAGGAAACTTGGAAAAAAGGCCCCCTGTCTTGTGGGCCCCTATGCATTGCTTACTCTTGCTATATGGTAGCTACACCACTGATTTTAGAATGTTAGTGAGTCAATTTCTTAATGAATTACAGAAGGGTATAGGACAAGGTTCCAGTTCTCTATTTCGCATAATTTTATATCATAATATTTTATAAACATTTTCAATTAGAATTTGCAAATTATAAAAAAATATAAAAATCTTTATAAAGAAAACTTGGAAAAAAGGCCCCACCTGTAAAATTTAAAATAGAATATATTTAAATACAAAAATACTGAAACTACATGAAAAAATATCAAAATGTTTAAACAACTGACTTAAATTTAAATTAAAACCGAATTTTTCGAAATAATTTAATATTAAAAGTTAAATTTGTTTGAAAAATCAGTTTAAAATATATTAAACAAATTGCCCATGTCTCAACAGGAATCAGAAGAAATGGAAATGTTATTACATAACTTATCTGAAGTTGTTAAAGAAGAAAAAAAAATAATCTATAAAATATCAATTCAAAAAGGTGAAATTAATAAAACAATCAATTTAATTGAAAAACTACAACAATGCCACTGTGAACAACAGCAAATGCTTTCTAAAGTAAAATTAATTTCTCGACATTTTCTATTATTTATATCTAGTTTAAAGAAAAAGAGATGGAAGTGGAACTTAAGAAAAGAAAAATTAACCAAGGTAATATATATGTTGTAATACATTTAATATTTTTAGATATCCGAGATTTGAATGAAAGAGAAATTGCCAAACAAGTAGTGATTGGAGAATCAACAAGCCAATCACAATTAATTGAGTATGTTTGTATTTATGTTTTATCGATCATCAATATCACATAGGTTAAATGGCCATGAAATAATTGATTTAACTGAAAGCGGGTAAATTTTATTAATTGTATTTTATATTACACATTGCGATCGTTATGGAGTGAAATTTTATTTAATTACACTAATTTATTTTAATTTAAATTATTTTTTTTTAAATTTTATTATTTAAAATCCTTAAATCTTTTTAATAAAAATTATATTTTACAATTACTAAAATTATTATATATCAGTGCCATACCGAGGCAATGTTGCACCCCGGACGAACTCTTTCTTTTGGCGTCCCACAAATTTTCAATATTCTAAAATTGGTTAATGTAAAAAAAAATAAAATAATTAACAAATCAATTTTTATTCACAAAAGTAAGAAATAAAAACTTAACATTTACAATTATTTACGGATCAGGTAAAGAATATCCCCCCAGAAAAATTGTTGTAAATAATATCCCCCCAGAAAAATAATAATACTTTTTTAAAATAAAATAATTAAAAAATAAATTTATTCTTTATCAGAGAGATTATTCCGAAGTAAGGATTAATAGAAATATTATCTCTCCACATAAATTCGCACAAGTATTTTTTCAGATCGTTTTTTGAAATGCCTTTCATTTTTTTGATTCGATACTTCTGCTTGTTCCAATATGACTCAATGTTTTGAGTATGACACAAATTGGAACGATTAATGAATTCTACAGAATGGTTTACTGTTAAATGTTCAAATCCTAGTGAAGAAGATATGGAATTGTATGCTCTCCATTCATCTGGAGAGGCATATTGAGCTAATAATAGGCAATAAGGTATTGGCAGATCTATCATCTGTGAGTAAAAGGGTAATTTGAGTTTGTTGTAATTAAATGTTTTAGAACTGATTATGGTTCAAATGTTGAAAGGTTTAATGTTGTGTGTTGTAGAATGCAAAGTAGTATCATAAGAAAATTGGAAAACAAATGTATATATGTGCATGTTTGTTTTAATGGTTGCCATCGCGGGGACTCATGCGATCGAGTTCGGAAAACTAAAAAAACTATAATTGAAATATTGATCCTACAATTGTTATAAAAAGTTTGATAATTAATAAACGTTGTTGTTGAATTGTAATTTTCCTTTGGATTGTACGAAAAGAATAGCGGGAATAAATCACAGGATTTTCGAAGAATACTTCTGAGAAACTTATTTGGACGGCGTTGGGTTTTACCACATCATCCACTATTTGCATGTACCCTTTCGAGGGAATAGAACTCGTATCTACAATTCCAAATACCCATACCTGTTCTTGCGGAGCTCGACCCCTGTGAGCTTTAACCTTATGAACGAATAAAGATTCATCTATTTGACAAACTATTCCGTTTCCTCCTAATATTATTGGATTAGCATCTAAATAAGTGCTAATTATTTCGCGTAATTCACGTGTAATCTTTATAATTGAAGGTTTAGATATTCCAGTAATATTAACAATATTCTTGATTGAAAGTTCATTTGCCCAATAATAAACTATTCTCATTATGCTAGCCACTGACAATTTAGAATTATAGAAAAAAGAACCTTCTCTGATGCTTTTATTGGTTTTGTATTTTGAGCATGGTTTATTCTGGCATTTCCAGACAAAACCATCGATCGTCTGATACCTTGTGAGCACCATATTGACACAACAATAGTCACAAGGCATTTTACTAGCTATTAGCCTCTTTAGTTGTGCATAATGAATCAATTCAATCGAGCTCATTTGAAATAATGGCTGTATTTCTTCATCATAAGAAATCATTAAGGAAATCATAAAATATATAGATTATTTTTATTTATTATATAAAAATTTTATTAGAAAGAATATCCCCCTGGGGGGATATTCTTTACCTGATCCTTATTTACATTGATTTATTTCTAAGCAATATTAATTCATTTAAGAATCATTTAAAAAAAAATTAATTTCAAATCTGCAAATAATTTGATTCGTTCACTTATATCCATCTTCTGGGCATCTTCATTTTCAATTAATAATAAAGATAAAGAATTTTATCTTTCATTACTCATTTTCGATCGTAAATATATTTTTATAAGTTTCAATTTACTAAATTTTCATTCTGCTGTAGCGACCGTAATAGGAATGGTAAGCCAAATTCTTGACGCCACTCATTACTGTATTCTGTAAATTGGTGGTTTTTAAAAATTGTAATATTTTTAACAACGCATCTGTATTTTTGTATACAGTGACACTTTCATTTCACATTCTTTGGTTACAGTTTATTTTTCAGAAGATAAATGGCCTTTATTTTATAAATTATTGAAATGAATTTATTTGTATTTCCCAATTCTTATTTTGGCGCTCCTCTAACTCGGTCATCTCGACCGTTAATCCGCCACTGCTACTAATTTCATCAAGCAACAATCATTTATCATTATCAACAAACAATTTCAAATATAAATTATTACAATAATTGAAATTATTTTCATTTGTTTTTTTTTGTTTTTTTTGTTGTTTGGTTTTTTGTTTGAATTTGCTAAAATCTGACAAACTAAATAATTTGGAAATTTCAAGAAAACTGTGGTTGATAATCAAGATTTGATATTTCCCCTATGTGATTTAATAAATATTTGAGTTTGCTAGCTCATACTACTGTAAGGTATTTTAACCAGGAAACAAATAAATTGTGGTTAGTAAACGTTTTTAATATGACATGGTCATTATTTTGCAAAGGATAGGCGGATATGAGACATTGACTAGATCAACGAAAAATTCTTTGACACCGATTATAAGTAGCATTTGCACTTCACAGTTTTGCTAATGCACCTAAAAGTCAATATTAAAATTTCCTTATTGCGCTCTATCTCATTATGATCGTTATTGCACCAAAATATCTCCAAAAATTGGTCAACGGATTAATCAATGCATTTTGAAAATCAATATCTAAAAATATATTGCAATATTAAAAATTTAATTTTAGAGATGAGGAATCACAAAGAATATCAAAATTATACGCAATGGAAGACGGAGTCATCTCATCCGGTGAGAATGGATCCTTGGAATTTCACAAATCGAATGTAAGTTTTACTGAATAATAATTTCTCATCCAATACTTGACAATATAAGGGCAATATCATTGATGTTTTACATTAGTAATGAATATCACTAAATTCGAACCTTTAAGCAACTCAGTTAAAATGCAAACCAAATGGTGACCCAGGAGCTAGATAAAAATGTAACCTGCAACGTTACGAATTTCGTTATATATTTCGTAATTATATTTAAAACCATTTTATTTAAAATAATCATATTTCACATTGTAAACATTATTTTCTACGACCCTCCCAATTTGTCTACTTCCATACCGTCTGATTTCATTTGATTCTGTCTTGAAATTATCACATTTTACCTGATCTCAACAAATATTTCAATAATTTTCATATTAATGTATATTTATTTAATTTATAAATATACATATTCAGAACAATTAAGGATAATTAAGGTTTTAATTGGTAGCTCTCACAAAAATATCAATTTAATTTCCATAGCACAATACGCTCAAAAAATAGTATAAATAGCGACTTAAATCATAATCAATCACCTAAAAATAGTAAGCTAAAATCTATTGAAATTTCAGTAATTGATATCATTTCGAGCATACAAAATTATTTAACCGACCTCAGGTAGCAACAAATAAGGATATAAACAAAAGAAACGCAATAAGGAAAAATAAACAAAACAATTGTATAATTTTTATAAAAGGTGATTTTTGAACCACTGTTTGTGTTTTTATTTATATAGGAGCCATCAGGTTGATATTCTGTGAACATCAACAAAATGATTGAATTAAAAAGATGAAACCAAAAATATGATAGATTTCTTTTATATTTTTTAATTAATAAAACCTTTGAAATATTTCATAATCATAAAATATACGGCCTTGATCTGACTCCTTTACAGAACAATAAGGAAGCAATACCATCAGGGACAACAGAAGATATATTAGATTTTTATCTTATCAAAAAGAGGATCTTGGTATGTACATCATACGAAATTATTCTCACTGCTAGACCAGAAGTAAGGAAACCCAATTCAGAAAGAAATACAATTTATGACTGATTTAGAAAAAAACACCCGTGAAAATCGTAAAGAGCTTTAAACCGCAGATAATCATTAATATTCAAAGAAATAACGACAAGTTCGAAATAGCTCTACGAAACGGTGATATCTGGATTTATGATTTCCCTGAAGGCCCTTTTGTGAAGGTTTTCACTTGGAACTTCCAATTGAAATCAATAATCACAGTTAACAATCAATCGGTTGCGCTTTCCTCGGTAAATTCTTTATTCTCTCTTTTATTTGAATATTTTTCATGCAGAAATCCAAGGTCTATCAATCAACTAATTATGAAAATGCTAATGAAATCAAATCTTTGGAAGGATGTCAACAAATTTATAGTGATAAATCTTATAAACAGTTTTTAGCAACTTATATATCATCAATTCGAGTGATTAATTGGAAGGTACTTTTTATTTTATGTTGTTCGAGTGGTTCCATGGTCCTGAAAGTATAACCACTAAAAGAATGATGATATATTCAAAGATCTTTGTTGTTATTGAGATCGTCATCACCTTATTAAATATTATATATGAATAATAAATATATTACATTTAGAACTACAGCATTAAGCATGAAATACGAATTGCGGTTCCTCTGAAAAGTTTGTATTATTATTCGTCTTCCTTTGTGACAGTCGACATAGAAAACTATGTTACAATATTCAAGGTGAGATTAATTCATTAAATGTATTCATTGTCTCGATATTGAAATTAGAAAACACCGAAGGGATCCATAAATGTGGTTAGGAAATTTGTAGCAGAAAATGAAATAACTGCAATGTCAAACAATTACTTTCAAAAGGTGAGACCAATTTATTCAATTGGGATATATTTATTGCATTTTAGATTTATATAGCAATTAACAATAAGATTCAGCTGCTCACCCTAAACTAAACGCTTTTTGTTTACTAAATAAACTTTTTAATATATTTGTAATGTTTTGGTGATAATATAACAATTAAATTAAGGTTAATGAATTTGTAATGTTGGGTTATTTGATTGGTGGTAATATTTAATTGTTGCCAATCAAACCTCTTACTCAAAGCGTGTTTTATCCTATCCACAAAATAATTTTCAGGGTATATAAACCTGTAAATGTATTATTTATTACAACACGATTAATTCAACACTCAAATAGGTAATTATACAGAACATTTTGCAACAAAACGTTGCAACACAATAATTTAGTAATTTGAATGGAATCACCCTTTGCCTTGACTTGAATTTATTCAATATACTTAAATAAAACTTTCTTAATAAACTCAATTTTGAAATTCCGTTTATTTTCTCTTCTTTTAAGTTTCTATTTTATCAATCTAATCGCTTATTTACAAATATTTCAAATTTTCTCTATTGTTTGGTTCTGAATTATTTTCTCGATCAGTAAATGTTCTGATTCCATTAAGAAAACGACCTCACTTTCCCGACAGTCATGATAATTAATTTCTTTTATTCCTGTCCTCTCCATGTTTTGTACAGTTTCTGTATTATCACTAATATTTCTGCGTTCTGGAGAAATTGTGATTTTTTCATTTCTGTTTCTGGAATTTTCTAAACCTTTTTCTATTTCATCATGTTGGAGATGCTGTTTTTGTGTTTGTTTTCCAACTTTGGAATTTGTTTTTGATTTCTTGAACTTATTAATTAGCAATTTCTCCGCTCTGTTGCCTGATTTCTTTTATTTGAACCTCTCCCATTTCTCAATTACTTTCTCTCCTGTTTTCTTTTTCAGGTTCTAGAGTCCTATCCTAATCCCTCTACCTTTTTTACCCCAAGTTATTTTATTTATGATACTATTCATTATTTAGGTATCTTCATCAATATTATTGTTTAGTAATTATAATATAATAAATTCTTTCGGGTTTTCCCAATTTAATTTTCTTTTAGATATCTTTTAGGCATTATATTTATTAAAAGCTTGACCATCCGAAGTGGTTTTTGGCGCGTTTAAAAAGTCCCCTTATTTGTTTTATTTTTAATTGTCTTGTCCCTTATTTTTGCCTTCCTGTGGATGCTGCTGTGTGAGTTGTACGACTGAAAATAGCAATAAATAGATTTGAACCGCTAGGTTCCAAATTATCAGTCGATAACACGCACCGCTGCACCATCCGGCAGTGATTATGTAGAAAATTATTGACTTTTCAGGGGAAAATTCCAGAAATTTTTATCAATGGTTATACGTTGAAGGTATTTGAGTCAAAATTGGTTAAAAAATTTACGAAGCTGGCTGGAAGTGCGGCCAACATACAGTTACGTAAAAAAAACATAAAGTTGAATAACTTTTTTGTATTTGAATATTTTCCAAAAACCCAAATGTTATAACGAGGTTTAAGAAATTCCCAATTCAACTATATCTGGATGGTAAAAATTGAACAAATATCAATATTTTTTTCGCCGGTCGCAGTTGACATCAGAAATTTGTTTGTAGTTGTTGCTGTTGTATATGTCTGTAGTTTGGTTTGAATTGAAATTTTGCTTGATGCACTTTTCTTTCATTTCGGCCAGTTCTGCTTTTATTTGCTGGTTTTCGATGATTATTACGTCGAATTTGCTAATTAGTATGTTTATTGGTTTGTTTGATAATTCGTTCGGTTCATTATTTTTGTTGTTTGTCTGGTTGTTGTATGTTTTATTTCTGTTGTAGTTTTGAGCACTACAAATTGTAGGGTAGATTTCTTCGTTTATTTTGTCAGCTATGTCAGCGAGTGTTTAACATCAGCGTTGCTGCTAGCGGCTAGGATTCGTTTGATTTTCGGTTGTATCGCACGCATTAAGAATTTTTCAGCAATTCGTTTGAACCGGAGTTTGTTATGTTTGGTTGTAGATACTCCAGTTTTTGTTTTAATTGCCTTAGGAAATCTATAGGCTTGTTATCTCCTAACTGTGTATTGTTGAGGCATGACTATAGCATTTGCCTACTGTTTACTTTGTTTTTGTTGGTCAGAATGTTTCACAATTTTGTAAAAGGGTTGTCAGTTTTGATATTTCGTCTATTTGTTAGCCGATTTCATTTAATTTGTTGCTGGTAAGTGCCGCTATTATGGTGGAGCATATGGATTTTGTTGATTTGACTCCAGATAGCGTTAAGGTTAGTTTCGCTAATTCTAACCATTTTTGTGGTGTACCTTCGTCATCAGTAAAAAAAAGATATTTTTTTTGGATTGATTATTGAATTAATGGTATGTCTGTTTGCTGTGATAGTGTCTGGGTTTTAGTACTAATTGGTGCTTTCCGATGTTTGAGTAATTTCGTAGTTGTTGGGTATCTGTGTAGTGTTTGTAGGGTATGTTTGGTTAATTGCCATTTCTTTTGTAGTTGTGTTAAAAAATAAAAGTTTATTTGAAGGATATGGCGTACTGTGTTCCGCCAACAGTGTCACTAGCCTTTATAATTCTATGATAACTATACTGAAAGGTTTCGTGATTGAAAAAAAAGCAAATGCCGAATGCGTGTGTGTTATTGTTTCTTTAACTTCACAAAAGCCAGGAGGCAGAAGACGCTGTACCATATAAGCCTCCAGACTACGATAAAATTATCTTTAATAGCTCCAATATTTACCTTTATTTTAGACAACTGGACCAGTTAAACAGAATGAATAGAAACGAAGTTGAATCGAAATCATACGCAGATGCGGTTAAGACAACCACCGTGAGGAGGAAGCCAACACTTCGGCACCACCAGTCCGGAAATATCTTCTCTCCGAAGATTGACACTGGGTCACATTCAGCTAAAAGACGTCCAAATCAGAGTACCCACAGATCTTTCAAATATAAAAATATTGGGAGAATGACTCCCAATATCCGAAAACAATATCACCGACCTGGCTCTGATACTGATAACAGAAAACCCTCTAAAATAGAGGAAGAGCGGGCCTACTGCCCTGCTAGAGTGATTTATTTAAAATCACATAACAACGGTAATTATGGTCAGAATTATAATAACAATTTAAATTATAATAATCCATACTATAAGCATAATAAGTATTTTAAAATTAATAAGAGCACCCCCCAATCTTCTTTTCCATACAAAATAAACAACCCAATTTTTAATAATCTTAATCAAAATAAAACCAATTCTAATTTTAAAAATTCAAATAACGTGAATAATTTAAATAAAACTAAATCTAAATCAAAAAAATTCAAATTTCAAATAACTTAAATACCAATTTAAACCTAACGCTACTTCAAATCCTGCTTCTAAAACCAAATTATAATAATAATAATCTCAATAATTTTAAAAATTCAAAAAAAATTAATTTAGAAAATACAGATAACAGTTCTGATAAAAAGCATAGTAAAAAGTTTCACAATTTCCTCAAAAACAGAATTGGGTGAAGTTGGGAAATTTTTAGTTCCTGATATCTCAAACATTAACCTAAAAAAATTTAAAAATGAAATCTTTAATTTAATAAATCCAAATATTGAGGCAATTTATTCAAAGTCTTTTACTTTGTTTAAATATTCTCAACACGAGAAAACACGTAGCTCGCCCACCTTCGGCCGACTCGCATCACCTAAGACAGTTACATTTAAAGACTTAACTGTTAGCTCTTTTCCGGTATCATCTAACTCTGCCCTCATCACTCCTAAAACCAACTACGATAATTCTTTAACAAACGACACTAATACGCTTTTCTCTTACAATGAAAAACCTGACCCTTTATCCAATATCATCCTTACCTCAACTATCGACTATACTAAAAATACCCTACGAGGTAGCCTCTCTTCCATCCTTATTAGGCCCTATAACACCACTGCTTCCAATAAACCCGTTATCAAAAAACCGGTAGTTCTCCATCCTTTAAGATCTCACTTTTCTATACCTATAATTCCTCTAAATATTCACAACTTCGTCCACGATAATACTATTAAAAAGCCTTTAATCTTTCATCCCACTCGATCCCATTTCTCAAAACCAATCACCACCTTTATAGACCATAACCGCGATATCCCCAATTCACCTAAAAAGATGAATACCATTAAACCTTCAAGCTTAAATAAAATATTAAAATCTTTTAAAATTATTAACTCTAATATTAAATTGTCAAAATCAAATTATAATAAAAATTTTCATAAAAAAACACCTGTTATCTCATCTGCTTGATTATCAAGAGAATTTTTGACAAACCTCAATCTCCGCTACAACTCCTATCGCTCCAGTCCATAAAGCTTCGTCGGACACTATGGATAATAATACTCCTTCTTGCTTAAACTCTCCTACCAATAAAACTAATACCTGTGATCTTGATGACGAAGACTGTGATGATGTCCAACTATTCCCAATCCGCCATCTCTAACTTTACTATTAATGAACGCTGCCGTGGTGTCACTTGGTAGTTTTAACCAATTCCTCACGAACCATCTCGTCTTCTTATACAATTCCCGCAATTCCCCAATCCTTGATTCTCCCAATATTGCTTTATGCATAATACTTGGGATTAGAAACGTACGTAGGATCTCCAAGCGCTGTTGTGGCTTTAGAGGTTTCCATCAGCTTTCTCGACATAGGATGGACCAATCTTCGTTTTTGCTTTTCCATGTGAGTTGAAATACACACCAAGGTATTTATAAGTTGATTCAGGATCCGAAGTCATATGGGGTACGTTCCCATCTGCAGTAGTCAGAATATCTGTCGTCACAAACATTTTTTCCTGTGCCTATCTTTTTGTGCTGTGATTGATGCACATTTGGTTGAATTAGGGTCCAATCCATTCTTTTTCAATTCACCCAATGCTACATCCAGTAGCAATTGGAGTCCGTCTTTACTTTCTGCACACAAGACAATGTGATCTGCATACGCTAGAATTGGTACTTTCCTACCAGTGAGTCGGTAACCCATACCAGTTTTCTCCACTTCCTTGATCGCTTCCTCAACGATATTGTTGAAAAGGATCGGTGATAGTGGATCACCCTGTTTAACTTCACGGTTCATCATTGCAGTTACTGAGCCTATTCTCGTTGACGTATTATTATAACAATTTTTTATATAATCGATAAGAATTTTCGGATATCTCTGAATTCTTGCGCCTCTAATAATTGATTCATGGTTCACTGAATCAAATGCTTTTCTCATATCTATAAACGCCAGTGATATTGGACGTTTCTGACTTCGCGCATCATAAAGTAACGCCTCAAGCAGACAAATATTCTCCAGCGTTCCATCGCATTTCTTGAAGCCATTCTGAGCATTTGAGCCAGGAGCCCATCTTGCAATTCTCTTCGCCAAAATTTTGTGAAAACATCGCGTTAACACAGAGCTAATGGTGATCGGCCTAAAATCTCCCCCTTCTTTGGGTTCCTTAATTTTAGGAATCAGAGTTGTTCGACTGTTCTTGAGATACACCGGGATATGACCTGATTTCAACATCAGGTTAAACAGTTTGCATATCACCCTCGCTGGAATTTTCCTTATTTGGGCAACACTTAAACCGTCCGGCCCCATTGCCGTATCCAGTTCCATCTTTTTCAGGTTATAGGTAATAGTCTCCATCTCGATCGGAGCAATCATTTCGGTGATTTCCGCTCCTTCTTCCACGCAACGTTCATCTTTTTCACTTGGTGTCTCAAACACCTTTTTCCAATATATCGGTTTAAACCATCAATTAATTGAGCCGGAGAGTTACAATCTCTCCACTTTTCTTCCAAAACACAACGAGCCGCGTTCCTTCGATCGCTTTTGTACAAATTCTGAAGTTCGGCATATTGTTGTTTTCGCAACTCCTTTTTAGTTGCTTTTTTAAAGTCTTTACTGGCCTTATTTTTCCTCTTTTTCGCTGCCGACTCCTTATGATATATACGTGTCAGCTTCTCTGCGAATTCATCCAATAGCACTATCCTGCCAACTTGATCTGAGTCAATCGCTCTATCCAAAATGTCTTCATACCAGCATTTTTCAGGAACCCTTCCTTGACATTTTTCCAACTCCCTCAGATATTCTTCAATACCTGATCCCGTTGTGTCTTTTTGACTTGAAAAACCTCCATTTAGTTCTTCCTCTTCTGGTATAAATCCCCCAGTTCTGTCATTAGTGTTCAGAGTATTATGCTCATCGTTAGATTCCTCGCCTATACTTTCCTCAGGTTGCCCTAAGTTCCGCAATGACTCAATTAACTCCACAAATATCTTTTTCTTGAGCTGACCTCGAATAGATTCAGCCGACCAACCCTGACCATGAATCCTTGATAATACTTTCGGATCTGACCCATGAACTACTAAGTACTTATTAAACGATTTTTAAAAAAAGTCCATAATCAAATACCATTCACAGGTTGTTATGTAATAAACTAGTTTAAAATAATTTAAATTACATATCCTTCTCACTTATATTCCCTCGATTCTCGATTTTCCATTAATTAATCACTAATATCCCCCGATTTTCCATTAATTATTCGCTTAAAACATTCCCACAAATATTTCTTTTAAAAGTTTTTTTTATTAAATTTATGAATTTTATGAAATAATTTTAAATAAATTCAATTAATATACTTCCATTCTTATCAAGCTTCTTCTTATCTATACCCATTCTCAGTATTTACCTCTCATGATCCATTAATGAATTATTCTACCAATTATTTTCACCCATTTGAATTTATCATCGAGTAATGAATATTTTTTTCACTTTAATGAAGATTCTTACCACCTTCATTGTCAATTAGGTTAATAATTAAGTGATAGAATAAATTTTTGATGTATTTTTGACTAAATAATTTTTTTCAATAATTTTCTAAGAATATTTACTCATTGATGAACTTTAAAAAACATAAGCTAAGTTAAATTTATCAAGGACTTTAAATTTACTTGATAATTATTGTAGGATATACAGAAATTTAGTTTGTTGTTACTGCTTGAAAATGAATGGCTGAATCGATGAAGAATTATGATCAATCAATCAATCAAACAATATATGTGTGTGTTATTGTTTCTTTAACTTCTGACACAAGTTATGTTCCAGTTGTTGTGAATTTAGCCATTCTTAAGGTAGCCATTTACTCGAATTAGCCAATTACACGATGTAGCCATTTACTTGAAGTAGCCCTTGAATTGAGGTAGCCATTTAAAGGCGTAATCAATTCACTCGGTGTAGCCATTTTACTCGTGGTAGCCATTTACATTGGTAAGCCATTCACATGAGTTAGCTATTTACTTGTGGCAGCCATTTATTCGAGGTAGACAATTACACGAAGTAGCCTTGACTTGAGGTAGCTATTTAAAGGCGTAACCAATTCACTCGGGGTAGCCATTTTACTCGAGGTAGCCGTTTACAAGGGTTAGCTATTCACTTGAAGTAGCCATTTATTTGAGGCAGCCATTTAATTGACTTAGCCATTTATTTCCAACTTAGAGATATATAAAATATAACCCTATGTGTGTTAATATATTCGCTAGTGGTAAGATAGTAATTCTTGGAATAAAAAATATTGATTAAAAATGTATAGTTGATAATATCATATCTGAAATTAATTATTATCACTTATTTAAAATATCAGGTGATTGCTAATTCAGTGCAACTGAGATGTATGATTTTGATTGGTCGAAATCTAATTGGCTGATGATTATTTATAACGAAATGTTTTGGGTTTAGTTATCATTTTTAAACCATGTACAATATTCAAAGTTCAGCTATAGCAGCCATGAAAGAAATTGAACATTATGGTAAATTTAATTTTTTATTATTACTTTTATTTATCATATTATTTACAGATGAATATCATGCAATATTACTGGAAAGATTGTATTTTTATTACCCGCAAATGTATGATATTCTCATAGATCGAGATGTTGCAATAATCCCAGATTTAATTTACAATGAAACCAGAATCTGGATTTTCGATATTATCAATACATTTTTCTGGAATATGAAGATTGGAAAAACAACGAAGGAAGTGGAAGCAGAATACCCTTGCATTTTGGGATTTAGCTGTTGCAATTTCCGCTACCAAAGATATGTCGAATGTTCATTGGTAAAGACTTCGTAATTATCATTTTTGTCAAATTTTATCCAAATAAATTTTTATGTTTAACAATTTTTTGTTTTGTCTTTTTTAGTAAATAGTAATAGAAATATAAATAATATTAATAATAATAGTAATAATAATAATAAAAAATAGTTTGAAAATAATAAAAACATTAATAATAATATGACACATAACATATGACAATGCAACATCAATGCATTTTGAATGCAATTAAAACAAAGAGTACTGCAATTTGATTGGATTATAAAAAATAGTAATAGGTATTAAACCATGTACCATTTCATTTTAATCATAATTCACGATGACCAAGAAAATTTCAAGCACTGAAAAACCAAATGTTGTTCCAGAATTTGTAGGACCTGTTCAAATGTTCCACAACTACAAAATTTATTTTTTAAAAGAAGAAATCAATATGAAATTGGTGTCACCGATCAAGCTAATTCCTACTCAATTTCAATTCTTATCCGGCAAATTTTCAATGATAGATAATAAATCTATAGACGAGGTTTTCAAACGGTTGAATACGAATCTATCATCTAATCAACATGCATTTTTCAACAACCTATATGCAAGAGTTTATGATTCCTTTGATGAAATTAGGTTCAAAGAAAACAAAAATTGGTATATATCAATTGCAATCCAAGGATACAAAGTTGATAATAATAATGTGTATTCTCCTATTTGGAAAATTATATCTGCTAGACTTTCACAAATATTTTAATAAATAATGATGTATTTAATAAATGTATTTAGTTATATTTGTTTTTAACTTATTTTCTATATTAATGCAAAGCTTTAACAAAGATATTCTATAAACAAATATACACTGTAGTTTTAAAATGTTAATAATGACTAGAGAAAAGATTAATATAATTAGTTAATTATCAAATTATTTAATATTTAGAAATTCTAATAAGTAGATGGATTTGGCGCCGCTAACACAGGGCAAAGATGAGGATATATATATATATAGATATAACCTCAAGTGGGTAGAATTAAGGAATATAATCAGATAGATTTTTAAAAGGGTAGAAATATTTGCTGAGAGATCGGATAAGATGGGAAAATATGATGTTTAGAGGGGATATAGTCGGTTAAATTCAATGAAGGATGGGTTAAGATGGGAATAGATTATTGTAAGGGAGATATAGTCGATTGACTTTAATGAGAGATCGGTTAGGCTGGGATATTGTCGGTGAGATTTAATGAGAGATCAGATAAGGTGGGAAAATATGATCTTTTGAAGGGATGTAGTCGGTTAAATTTAATGAGGGATGGGTTAAGATGGGAATATATCATTGTAAGGGGGATATAGTCGGTTGATTTTAATGAGAAATCGGTTAAGCTGGGAATATATGATTTTTTAAAGGTGATGTTGGTAAAATATCAATGTTGTAAGGAAATTGCACTACTTTAGTCAGTTATTAATCAATAATAATTTGAAATTATATCGTTTTATTAGATTGTAATGAATGCATAGTAAATTAATTTAGATTTATGGTTTAGAACAGGCATGAGCAACATACGGCCCGCGAGCCTCTTTTGACCGGCCCCCAGTGTTCATTGATCCACACCATATAACCAGGCCCTTGATAAGCTTTCAGGAATGTATGCAGTTGACGTTAGAGCTACACCATTAGTACAAATACGCCTCTCCATATTTACACCTAACTGTGAAGTATTTAGTTATATTCTACTAAGGAAACTTCCAACTTTCATGTAGAGCGTATAATTGTGCAGAGTTGAAGATGATCCCAAGTTCGTTGGTGTGCTACTGCTACTCTAATAGCTGGCCTTTATTCAATCCTGTAGGAGAGGTTAGGATGTACTAGTAGCTCTCTCTTAACTGTGAGGATGAGTGTGACTGGAATGAATGCATTAATGCCCTTGTTGTCATATTATTAGGCAGGTGAGCTTGTACAATAAAACTCCTTTAGCCAACAGTTCAATTATCAAAAATTATGTTCACTACCTCTATGAACAAAACTTATAATTTTATGTTTATATTATAAAAAAAATCGATAATATTATAAACTTTATGTTAAAGTTTTTAAAAAATAATATTTTTATAAAATAAAAAATTTTTATATATAATTAAATTTGTTTATATATTAAAAAGTTTATAATATTATCGATTTTTTTATGAAATAAATACGCAATTTCAACCACAGTTGAGGATGAGCACTATTACAAAAAAACGAAAAGTTGACAGTGAATACCGAGTATTTAATGATAAGTGGACATCGGATTATCTGTTTGTAGAATCAAACAATATGCTCGTTTGTCTTGTTTGCTCGCAATCAATTTCCGTTAAAAAGGAATTTAATGTAAGACGGCATTACCAGACTCAGCATGACTTGGCCTTTTTGGTTGACATCACAACGCATCTGAATGATCTTAACACGAAGTTACAAGGCCGGGATCAACTGATAAATAATCTTTACGATCATATCAAAGGATTTCAGACAAAGCTGAAACTATGGGAGAATCAATTATCAAAGGACATTACGGTGCATTTTCCAAATTTAACTGATTGCAAAAATGATGCAAATTTAGCTAACACGAAGAAATTTAATGAACACATAATTGCATTGAAAACACAGTTTTCTTCAAGATTTGCTGATTTTGCCGAACATGAAAATGATTTCAAACTATTTTCTGAACCATTCAGTGTTAATGTTGAGACAGCACCAGAATCAATGCATATGGAGCTCATTGAATTGCAGTGTAATGGCGATCTGGAAAGAAAGTTTCGTGACGTCTCTTTGATTCAATTCTACAAACTCTACATTTCTCAGAAAGCGTTTCCATCAATCCGATATCATGCGCTGAAAATGGTCTCAGTTTTCCCCAGCACTTACATCTGTGAACAATTCTTTTCTAAGATGAAACAAACAAAGTGCAAAAACAGATGTCGGCTCACTGATGATAACTTGTCAAACGAATTACGAGTAGCAACATCAACTATCAAGGCAAATATGGGATTATTAAAGTTAAATTTGGGTATTTTCATAGTTTGTATATTTTGCCTTCAAATAACAAATAGTATATAGTATATAATATATAATATATGCCTAATCATGTAAATTTAAATGATCTTTGCTATTAAAAAGATATTTTGTATCGTGCTAAATACATCCGGCCCCCGAAACATTTTCAAAGACTGAACTGGCCCCTAACAAAAACAAGTTGCTCATGCCTGGTTTAGAACATTGTTTTATTAAGTAGGGATAATGATCGATTTACTTGGTTTTGACAATGAAAACTTTACAGATAATTGGGATTGATATCAACTTTAAATTATTTTTATCTTTATTTAGACGGACAACGACAAAAGTTGACCATTTGAAGAAATTTATTTTATTGAATGGATAAATTTAATCTTTCAATGGGACCTAGTCAGTTATATTGTACAGTAATAATTATTTTAAATTTCAACTAGAGTGATTTATTTTTAGAATAAAAATTTAATTATAACCAGTTTTATCATTAGATTTTATAAATTATTTAGGGTTAATGACCAATTTATTTTACATGTTTTAAAGGGAAATATTCGTGATAATATGAATTAAAGTTAGAATTATAGTCATTTAAAGGGGATTTTAAGCAATCTAATTAGTCTGACGTAAATATATAACCTTTTTAAGATATTTATCGATAAAATACTAATCTTTAAAGATAGAGTTATTTCAGGGAAATTTGATGCTTTTTAGATGATTTTAGTGAATTATTTGTAATAATATGGATTAAAGGTAGAAATATAGTCATTAAGAGATTCTAAGGATTCTTGTTAGTTTGAGGTGAATATATGATCTTTAACAAGTACTTATCGATAAGATACTAATCTTAAAATATAGAGATATTACAGGGAAAATTATTCTTTTTAGATGATTTTATTAGAGAATTTGCTTGAATATACCAATTATTGTCATTTAAATGAATTTACTGGTTTATTAGATGTTATCATTAGTTTTCTAGTCTCTCTTGGAATTTAGTGATAATTATTTTTATTGTAGATTGACGACATTGATGATTGTAATGAATTCATACTGATTTTTTGAATATATTGAGCATTCAGTCAATCAATTTGAGTACATATATTACTTTTACAAAAATAATTAAAATTAATTAATTTTAATTTATTTATTCAATCTAAATCAATTATCTACTAGATCTTATTTATTAACTTAGTTGATTCATATTAACTTGAATGATCAATATTTTTTTATTTACTATCCAGTATTTTACAAATCTTGCAAGTGACTTAAAGATTCAAATTTAATGTT
Organism: Schmidtea polychroa; assembly: GCA_959609185.1. Classification (NCBI taxonomy): domain Eukaryota; kingdom Metazoa; phylum Platyhelminthes; order Tricladida; family Dugesiidae; genus Schmidtea; species Schmidtea polychroa. The sequence goes on from CAUHTR010001168.1 coordinate 26,150, forward strand.
CTTTCCTGTCCATTAAATATATTTTTTTTATTTAGTATATTTTGAATAATTTAAATTTTTACAAAAATTTAATCAATTTTTACCTAGTTTTTGGTAAATCTTAAAAGTGCCTTGAGTTCAATTAATTTTTCATCCAATATTTTCAGGCGAAGAGCATTTTCTTTTAAAGATCAATTTGTTAGTGCATAGCTGTAGGTTGTAAGTAGTTGGTTGACTTTTTAGATTTTGATAAGAAGATAGTGTATGTGATGAAGAATATTTTGTATTTAATTGCTATTATTTTTATGTGTTGTTAGTTGATTGTTGGTACTTGGTTTCTAATTGTAAGTACTTGGTAGGTGGTATCTGTTTGTAAGTATCTAGTTGTAGGTTGATATTTGTTAGTAGCTGGTTGGTGTTGGTTGTAAGTACTTGGTATCTAGTTGTTAGCTGGTTGTTAGTACTTAGAAGGTAGTTATTGGATAGGTGGTGGTTGAGTGTTACCAATACCCTTACGACCAGTACCCTTAGGGGGTCAAATTATCCTGTCGGATAAACTCAGAGTATATATAATAAAACTGATCAACAATAAGTATTTATTGAATGCGATTTTTACATTGCAATAATAAGTCAGTAGTTATCATTTAAAAGAAGAATGTTTTGTAAATTAGAATTCATTAGTCTTTCATTGTAATTTAAATTATCATCCACGTAGTGGTGAGTTGACAATTATTTATTTTTTGATGAAAATCAACATTTTTGTTAAATTTAGACATTTTGAAAAGGTTTTTCTACTGATTGTAATTAAACATATTTTTCATTTCATAAAATATAATGAATAATATTTAATAGGTTTTTGTAGGTATCTAGTTGTAGGTATCTGGTTGATGTTGGTTGTAAGTACTTGGTAGGTGGTTGTAGGTACTTAGTATCAAGTAACTAGTTGTTAGTAACTAGTTGTAGTTTTTAGGTACTTAGTAGTTGGTTGATGATGCTTAGTACCTGCTTGTTGTCGGTTGTGAGTACTTGGTAGGTTGTAGCTAGTTGTTAGCTGGTTGTTTTTGGTTGTTAGTACTTGTTAGGTGTTGTAGGTACTTAATATCAGGTAACTAGTTGTTAGTAACTAGTTGTAGGTTCTTGGTATCTGGTAATTGGTTGTAAGTATCTGGTTGTTTGAGAGTTAGTTAGTACGTGGTATCTAGTTGGAAGTACTTGGTAGCAGGTAATTGGTTGTTAGTATATAGTTGTAGGTATCTGGTTGTTAGTAACTAGTTGTAGGTATCCCGTTGTAAATACATGTTCGTAAGTTACTGGTTGTTGGTACTAAGTTGTTGGTTTGTTGTTGAATTATTATTAAAATTTGTCTTTGAAAAATATTTCATAAAAATTTTCATTAAAAATTATCTTAAAAATTTCCATCTAAAATTATCATTGAAAAATATTTCATAAAAATTTCCATTAAAAATTAACTTAAAAAATTATTCCATAAAAATTTCCATTAAAAATTACCATTGAAAAATATTTCAATAAAATTTCTATTAAAAACTTCTTAAAAAATTATTTCATAAAAATTTTCATTAAAAAATTTCAATTCTCAAACACCTTCTATTATTTCAACTTTTTGTTAATAAATTTAAAAATCTTACTTTAATTTACTTATTACATTACTTTAATTTACTTATTTAACTTTAATTTAAATTTTTTACCATTGATTACTTAATTTTTAAATTTGGACCATAATTTACTTTAATTTAATTTTTTAGACCATTAATTTAGTTATTTGAGCCCATTCATTACTTTAATTTAAAATTTTGGGCCATAATTTACTTTAATTCAAAAATTTGGACCATAATTTACTTTAATTCAATTTTTAGACCCATAATTTACTATAATTCAATTTTTAGACCCATAATTTACTTTAATTGAAAATTTTGGACCATAATTTACTGTAATTCAATTTTTTAGACCCACAATTTGCTTTATTTTAAAAAATTTACCGCGTTATTTAATGTAGACCACCTTTTTCTATTGAAATTATCAGGACCAAGGAGACCCACCTGAATTGACCTAGAAAATTCCATGCTTTTTTAGTGATAATCAGATTTTTGTATTGAAAATATCCTGAGACCTTAAATTACTACTGTTTTTTAGTGTAGACCACCTTTTTGTATTGAAAATATCCTGAGACCTTAAATTACCATGCTTTTTTATTGAAGACTGCCTTTTTCTATTGAAATTCTCAGGACTAAGGAGACCCACCTTAATTAAATTCGAAAAATCCATGCTTTTTATTGATAGTCGGATTTTTGTATTGAAAATTTCCTGAGACCTTAAATTACCATGCTTTTTTTATTGAAGACCGCCTTTTTCTATTGAAATTCTCAGGACCAAGGAGACTCCTTCACTATAGTGTGAAAAATCCATGCTTTTTTAGTGTAGACCGCCTTTTTGTATTGAAGTTCTCAGGAACAAGGAGACCCCCTCACTATAGTCTGAATAATCTTTGGCTTTTTTAGTGTAGACCGCCTTTTTCTATTGAAAAAAAATTTTTTGTATTGAAAATCCCTGGATCAATGGAGACCCCTCACTATAGTGTGATAAATCCTTGGCTTTTTTAGTGGTAGTCGGATTTTTGTAATGAAAATATTTTTTTGTATTGAAAATCCCAGGACCATCGAGACCCCCTCACTATAGTGTGATAAATCCTTGGCTTTTTTAGTGGTAGTCGGATTTTTGTATTGAAAAAGTTTTTTTTGTATTGAAAATCCCAGAACCATCGAGACCCCTTCATTATAGTCTGATAAAAAAAAATTTGGACCAAAAATCCCTGAAAGCAAAAAATGTGAGTTGGAACAATTGCGTAATAAAAAGTTGGAACAATTTTAGCCAACCACCCTCCCCCCGGGAGGGGGTAATTGTTCCAGCGGGCCACTAACTACCTACTGAGGAATAATTCTGTTTTCCAATGTTTTGAATATAATTCTTTCCTCCACTGTCTTTTCCAGGAATTTGTCTAGTCTGTCTTTTATAGTACACTTTTGCAAGGGTGTCATTTGACTGTGTGAATCCAAGATAATCGAGGTTTTATTCTCGTAGTTAGCTAGGTAGACAATTCAATGGCAGTTCTTGTACTGTATAAGCCAGATTATTTGTTCCCATTCAACTAGGGAGGCAATTTTGATTTATGGAAAGTACTTAGCTTTCTGTTGATAAGTAGAATTGCTAGGCTTGATCCGATATATTTTATGTTTCTCTCGTGAAATTGATATTGCTGTAGAAAGTTTCTTAGCTAACTTTCCATTGCAGCCAGCGATAGTCAGCTGTTTTGAGATTGTGATCTGGTTTTGTTGATCCAATTTGAGTCTTTTCGTTATCTTTAGTTTTGTAGATTTTTATGTGATCCTTGCATTTATTTCCATTGAATGGTATATCACATTGGACACATTTGACTATTGTGCAAGGGCGTGGTTTAGAGCGTTATCATAGTCTGTTGATATTTTTTGTTCCTGCTCCTTCACATAGGTTACATTCTAACTTGGATACGTTATTTAGAGTCAGAGCGTTTAATTTTGGTGTTGATAAATTAATCGGTCCACCTCCTCCTTTCATTTTCAATTTGTTTTTTGGAGTAGACTGAGTTTTTCTTCTTTTTCCATTAGTAGTTTTACAATCGATGATATAGTTCTATCTGTTTTCGTTATTTTTAGGTTTTATCAATTATTATTTCATTGGAAACTTTGTAGATTGGTAATACATCAATAATAATCTTCTCTTCAATAGTCTTTTTTGTTGTAGAATTAATTTTTTTATATTTTTGTAAATCAATATATTGCAACTGATACATACGAAATTTGGATAGATCCAGTACAGATTGACCAGTTTGATCTGTCCAGTTGGTCCTCGTGCCAAATGCTATGACTCTCGCATCGAGGGAATTTCCTTAATATAGTCATGATGACTGGAGATGTGGGTGGGGCTTGTGGGTTCTCCATCGCCTGCTCCAGGCCCATCCCCTTCATCCTGTCTTCTAACTCTTTGAAAACTGCTTTATATTTTTTATTATCTAGGGGCTTGCGAATATATTTCTTAGAAATTTTGAAGGTGAAGTATTTCTAGGTGAAGTATTTCTAGAAGGTGAGAAAGAGGTCTATAATGATTTTTAAGGTGAAGTTGAGCCATGAGGAGCTCTTCTTCATTACTCCAGTAGTAGGCAGGTTTATTGGATAGTTTCCTCAAGATAGCCTCATCACGTAAGGTGCGATGGGCTTTAAATATATGGACTCCACGTCCCCTCACCGTTAAGAAAGGTAAAAAGCAATATTCACAGACAAACGACTGTTCCACATCCCTCTCTAGTTTTGTAGTGTTGTTATTTCCTGTCATTTCATGTTTAATTTTGTTTGTGGTAGTTCTTTCGTGTTGGATACCCTCCCACATGATACCCAACTGACCAAAGGGTAAAAAATGGTAAAAGTGGGCCTCACCAAGGAAGTGGTGTGGGGAAGAAAGAAAGGTTTCTATGAGCAAATTCTTAACAAAAATGCCCTCATCACAAAATGTGATGAGGGCTAATATATCAATAGTACACTTTAGTTAAATAATATTTAAATAAAACTTTAATCAAAAATAAAATTTAAACTTTAAGTTAATGTAAAAAAAACTTTAAAAAATAAAACTTTAATGATACAAAAACAAAAAAAAACAAAAAAAATGATTAACTTAAAATAACTAAATTAAAATCCTCAACTAAATTAGATCCCTAACATTATTAAGTTATTATAAAAAAAGCATGTTTAAAATAAAAAAAAATAAAATAAAACAATATAAAATGTAACCTCCCTCAATTAAAATAGTTCCCTAACACTATATGATACCTGAATAAAATGAGTAGGTTTAACCACTTTGGTAGACTAGTAGTAATAATAAAATCGTCATAGTTACTCAGCCTTTTACCAAAGTATAGAGGAATTACTTCTTTAAAGCATCCCGTCAGCACAACCAATTTTTAAAAATATGGGCATTATCAATAAAATAAATTATTAAAATTATATAAAATAACAAAAAAGATGAAAATAAAAAAGGTCGTGGAGGTGGCCCTTATGTGTGTCTAGAATGTTAGATCAGTCATTCTAGGACTTATTACCCTTTATAGTGATTTAACTAGAAGTAGCGAACAACCTTGTAAAATCACCAGGGTACCCAACATTCAAATCGGCGTGGGAAACCACATGCATGTGCCCAACCTTGGCGAAGAAATCAGATTCCCCGCACCTTTGGCACATACAGATATCGACGCTTTGTGCTTCTAAGGGCACAGGCCGTACGAACTTACCTTACACAAAACACAATAAAGGCTTTTGAGTTCTGATTTCAAAACTTTCCAGTCACTTTTTGATATTATTTTGGGTCGCCCTCGTTTCCAAGCACTTGTCGTTACCTGACCAATGGGCATCAATTTATAGAAGGTTGTTGAATGCGACACTTTGTTCCCACCGTCCTAAGGCAGTAGGCCGCCCTCGTTTCCGAGCACTTGTCATTACCTTGACCAACTTCAATTTCTTGTAGAAGGTTGTTGACTGCGACACCTATTCCTACCATCCTAAGACGGTAGGTTGTCTCCGTAAGGAGACAAGTCTTTTCGGAACCCAGAAACAGTTTGAGAGCGTATATCCCCTTCCCAATCACCCGAAGGTAGTTAGGTGTACTTCGAAAACGAAGCCAAGTCTTTGTAGACTTAAGTATCAAAGCCGTTTATCAGCTAATACTTTGTAGCAACCGGTGTATGCGTCTCTAGCAGGTGGATCTCCCATGCCAGATCTTCTTACGTCCTGTTAAGTTTCTATCCTTGCGTTAGTTATCTGCAATTCTGATACTTAGGACTACATACAATTCCAGACATAATTTCAATCTTATCATCAACTGGGAAGCTCTCTTTTAGCAGGGACTCTAACCCCCGAACGCTCTTAGCTAGTGAGTTTCAAAACTTTAACTTTCAAGAGGTATCTATTTAAAGGGCCGAAAACCGCCGAACGATTTGCCCCAGAAAGTAGTGAATCGATTATTCTTGAATCTGCACGTTTTAGGAGTAGGATACTCCCTTTTTGGATCCAGCTTTTTAGCCATTAGATCCTGTGTTGGAAATGTAAATTACTGCAGTACACGCCACAGTTATTTGTTATCAGTCTAGGTGTTTAAAATCACTCTTTTTTATGGTAGCATATTATGCCACTTGCACCACTTGCTCTCTGTAATCAGTTGTATTTTTCACCAACCAACCACATAAGGATACCTGGATGTAAATTACTGCAGTACACCCTACAGGTATCTTAAACCATTTAACGAGTTAAGTTTTGTTAATAAAACCACTCTTTGTTAGGGTTGCATATTAATTACTAAGTATGCCACCACCAGGAATCGTGATAATCAGCTGTATTTTTCATCAACCAACTACATGTGGATTCATGATTTTGTTTTTGTTAGAGTTGTTTGCTGTCGTAGAACACGACATAACCGGCTGGGCCACGGGGAGGCACTCTAATGTGAGAATGACTACGTCTATATTAATAATAATAATAATAATAATAATAATAATTATTGTTTTAAATAATAAATGCTGCTACCAAGCAATCATCATTTTATACTAATAATAATAATAATAATAATAATAATAATAATAATAATAATAATAATAATAATAATAATAATAATAATAATAATAAAAATAATAATAATATTATTAATAATAATCGTTAGAGTTACTATGACTTTTTGGCAAAATTTTAAATTTGAAAAGTTTAATTTTGTAATTAATTAATTAGTTACACAACACATGGTATTGGGATTGCAATATTTGCCAAGAATAATTTTAATTTTGATAGTATTTTAAAGTTCCGATATGATTTATAATCTAAATTTTATTATCTTTTCAGTGGTGCTAAAATATTTTTATAATAATTATTATTTAAAAAGTTATTAATGAAAATGTCGCGGCGGTGGTAAAAATTCGGCAACGTGATTTCGAAAATTTCCAATAAAAAATTAAGTTTTGATAGTATTTATATTTTCAAAGATGATTCTATTTCTAAATTTTTTTCTCTATTTTGTGGTACTTTAAATAAATAGATTTTTAATATTTAAATAATATTAAAAATCTAAAAATTTGTTGGTCAAAATGTTAACTTGGTGGTAAAATATTTCAAACCAACATAGTAAATTTTCAAATCTGACACTATTTTACAAATTTGATATAAGTTATATTGTAAATTTAATTATCTATTTATTGATATATAAATTACTTTGTAACAATTAATATTGTAAAAGTTATTAACAAATTTGTTAAATGTGTAATGTAAATTTAATTAAATTATCTAATGTACATTGGTAGCTTAAGTTAAAACGTTTTTGATCTTAAATTTCCAAGAGTTGCCGTTGACCAATCACCTTAAAAATGTGTACAAGTACTAAATCGAGTATGCTGATCAATATTTCGTTAAAAAAAATTTGAAAAAAAAGTGACCGAAATGGGATTTGAACACATTGGTATTGGCAATGCAGTCGAGTGCTATTACCACTAAGCATTAGAGCTATAATCAATATAAAATAAGTTGTTAATGTGTGACTATTTATTGATGAAATTAATTATTCATTTTCTCGACAACTACAACTCAGATCGATCTGAAAATTTAAATATATACTAAAATCAGTACGCTGAATCAGATTCCGTTGAAAAAAAAATATAGAAAAAAATTGACCAAAATCGAAAATTGAACCCGGTACTCCCGGTGATAAAATTGAAGCCTATTACCACTCCGCTATAATGGCTTATATAATATAGAATCGGGAATGACATTGAAAGACAATAATTCACGTTCCAATGGAAGAGCCTCAAATATACCTTCGAATGAATATTGTGCCAATACCTCATCTACTAATCAAGACCCAAATTTGAAAAAACACTATCGAATCTCAGGATGACTGGAAGACATACTGCCCTGCGAGAATAATCTTTTACCTATATAATAACGGTAATTATAATCAAAATATATATAGTTATTTATATAGTTATAATCTTAATAAGTGTCCGTTAAAACTGAGTTATCAGAAATAGGCCTAAAATCACCTGGATTTTTAGGGTTCTCTACTTTTGGGATTAATGAGGTTCGTACTGTCTTTAATACTTGGAGCAAATAAACTAGAGCTAATATAAGATTAAATAATTTGAAGAGCGCAGCATGCAGTATAGTTTTCACTATATGGTGCTAATGTCATCAGGACCACAGGCTGTTTTTATCATCATCTTTATCACAGCAGCCGCGATCTCCTCTATTGAGATGTGTGCAGCTACTGACTTGTCTTCAGTTGTTCTTTGAACCGGCCGGGTATCGGGTTCAGACTGTTTTTCAAATACCTGTTTCCAATAGTCCCCTCTATCCTTCATTGGATCATCCTCCTGCAGCAGACTATCCAGCTTACCTTCAAGGATAGTACTACGGCAGCACTTCGATCCTTCTGGAATAGCCTCTCTATAGCCCCATAAATAGCCCTCTTTCTAGCTATCTTTATGTGCTTTTTAATCTTAGTACCATCCACGGGGACCTGGTACGTTCGGTTACGCTTACTTGTTCTCTTTTTGAGTTTCACTTGGAACTACTTTGTTAGTGATAAGCAATAATACTCGTTGAGAATCTTTATCTTCAGTGAGGATGATCCTGTCCAATTGGTCTTCGTGCCAAATGCTATGACAATCGGTTCGAAAGAATTTCCTTAATATAGTCATGATGTCTGGAGATTCACGTGGGGCTTGTTACTTCTCCATCGCCTGATCCAGCCCCATCCCCTTCATCCTGTCTTCTAACTCTTTGAAAACTGCTTTGTATTTTTTACTATCAAGGTGCTTGCGAATGGATTCCTTAGAGCATTTGAAGGCTAAACATCCAAGGTGAGATGGTGAGGAGGACTGTAACGATTTTTCTTCTTCATTACTCCAGTAGTAAGCAAGTTTATTGGATAGTTTCCTCAAGATTGCTTCATCACGTAAGGTGCGATGAGTTAAGAAAATCAGAGCTAAGAAAAACAAAAAGCAATATTCACAAACAAATGATTGTTCCACATCCCTCTCCAGTTTTGTAGCATTATTATTATTTTTTTTCATTTTCATTGTTTTTAGTTTTTGTGGCAGAAATTAATGAGTTTTTTATAGCTTTTCAGCTTTTTAACTATTTTGCAGGAACCAGTGAGATGTCGAAGGATCTCCGAACTGCATGCTGGGATTGTATTGGCTCCTATATTCGAGACATTAGCCAAAACACATATAGATATGCTGTTAATCTTATCTCCGGATGTTTTATCATTGGAAACTTGGTCCGAGAGCAGCATATGGACTTCCTAAATGCATTTGAAGCAGCTATAAAAATATGGCAATCAAAAGTAAATTATAATCAAAATTACTGCTAAAATGATTATTCTTATACTTATATGAATCTTACGAAAAATGATTCTCTTGAAGAACATGCTTTTTTTAAGAAAAAGGATAATTTTAAAGAAAATTTGAAAAACAAACTTTATAATGATTATAATAATCTTAAAAACACCCTTGATAAAATAAAATCTAGTAATGAAAATTTTATTAAAAATTATGATTCTATAAAATAATTCCTTATTTAAAAATAAAAACATGAAAAATTTGTCATGTTTTGAAAATAAGCATGTTAATAATTGGTTCTTTAATGATTTTAAAAATAAGGATTTTTAAATCTAAGTTTAAAAATAAAAAATTCAGAAATAGAAATAAGAAACTCAAAAAATTAAATCGAAATTCAAAAAGTAAAATTGTTTGAATATCCTTCAAAAATCAGATCCGATGACAATGCTAAAAATCTTTAGTAAAAGTCCTCAGAGCTTAGTAGAATTACTTCATATAACATTCGCTAGCACTGGGGCAGAAATTAATGAGTTTTTTATTGCTTTTCAGCTTTTTAACTATTTTGCAGGAACCATTGAGATGTCGAAGGATCTCCGAACTGCATGCTGGGATTGTATTGGCTCCCATATTCGAGACATTAGCCAAAACACATATAGATATGCTGATAATCTTATCTCAGGATGTTTTATCATTGGAAACTTGGTCCGAGAGCAGCATATGGACTTCTTAAATGCATTTGAAGCAGCTATAAAATTATGGCAATCAAAAGTAAATTATAATCAAAATTACTACTATAATGATTATTCTTTTACTTTTATGAATCTTACGAATAATGATTCTCTTGAAGAACATGCTTTTTTTAAGAAAAATGATAATTTTAAAGAAAATTTGAAAAACAAACTTTATAATGATTATAATAATCTTAAAAACACCCTTGATAAAATAAAATCTAGTAATGAAAATTTTATTAAAAATTATGATTTTACAAATAATTCCTTATTTAAAAATAAAAACGTGAAAAATTTGTCATTTTTTGAAAAAAAGCATGTTAATAATTGGTTCTTTAATGATTTTAAAAATAAGGATTTTTATAAATATAAGCTTAAAAATAAAAAATCCAGAAATAGAAATCGAAATTCAAAAAGTAATTTGTTTAAATATCCTTCAAAAATCAGATCCGATGACAACGCCAAAAATATACCCCTCACGCCGGCCGGAGGCCGGCTCCCAGTAAATGTTACCTTAGATAGTAAAATGTTTTTGAGCAGACGCGGCACGTCGGCCAACGACCGACTCACAAAAAATGTCAATCAAATATGTAAGATAAATAAGTTAACCCCGAAAGGAAATTACCCCATCAACCCTCCTTATTCTCAAGCGAAACCAACCGTCAAAATATGGGAACCCAAAACTTCGATATATATTAACCTACCAAGACCCCATTACTCTGCTCCAATCCCAAAAAAACCCTTTACTAACCTAGAAATATTTAAACGAAGGAAAAATAAAATTAAGTATAATATGAGATATGAACTTTTTCTAACATTTACTAAAACTATAAATAATAACTTTCTCGAAAAAGATACCATAACTGAGCTCGAAATTTTTAAACGTAAAAAATTTAAGATTAAGTATAATATGCGATTTGAATATTTTTTAACAAATACTAAGAATGATGATAACGTCAAAAAAGATACCGTAACTATAACGAATACCAAAAAACTAACTAAAGAAAACCAAAATAATATTGATACCACCCAACTAATAACCCATATCCCCAAACCATTTAACATTGATAAAAATAACCTGACGAATTCCGATAATATGAATCTAATAAACGATATCAAACCAAAAAAAGATAACGAAAACCAAAATAACCTGAATAATACTCAACCGATATCCCAAATTCCAAAACCAAAAAACTTGCCGATTGCTTATAATATCAATCTAATAGACGATAGTGTAATTGAACCTAAAATTGATGAAGATGACTCGATTATTGATACCGATTCTGATGATCTTCCGATCTCCTTTGACGAACGTAAAGAAAATATTAATCTTTTTTTCGACTTTATACTTACAAAAAACAAAGAAAACCCACCTTATGATGAAATGACAGGTGTACAGATGGACTACTATTTGAAACTGTCAAATGCGAGAGACGATAATTTGACCTTGATTAACAAACTTGAAAATGTCAAGAAACTTGAACAAATGCCAAAAATTGAAAAACCTTTTAATGAAAAACCATTCCCGATGAAACGTAATAATGCCGAACTTTTTGAAGAGAAAAATTTGATAAATATGTTCTACGAGATTCAGTGTACCGAGAGTATATCCGAGCTAACTTACCATAAATATCTGTCAGATTTTACTGAACTATTTATATTTAATACTCTTACTAACGTAAAGAAGTTGAGACCCGATTTGACATACAGACGTGAGTCCAGTATAGTTAAAAAACTTGACCAGTTACCTTACCTAATAATTAATTTCAAAATACTACCTAAACCAAATATGAATGATAAAAAGATTGAAATCAAGACAACTAGGAATATGTTCTTTGAAATCCTTGGCACTGACGATGACCTATCTAACCTCGAATACTGTGAATATTTTGATGAGGAAACTTATAATGCGATCTATAGTCATTTCGATAAAAATAGCCTTGGAATGCGAAGACTTGCTATTCGAAATTTAAGAAATAGTAAAAGAAGTATACCCGATAAAGATAACAAAATAAAAAAAGAATACAGAAACTTTTTCTTCGAAATGTTTCTTACTAACTATAGCGTAAAAGCCCTAAAATATGATATCTACCTACCACCTAACAAGGATAAGTGTGTATACGAATCCTTCCTACAAAAAAGAAAGAGAATAATCGAAAAACTAAACAATAAAATTCGAATGACCGAACGAATACCTGAACTAAATCACATTATTCCAATAAGACTGCCTTCCGCCGCACCAAATATAAAGAAATGTAATAAAAGTAAGAAGAAAAGAAAACGTAACTAAGCGTATATATATAATCAGTATGTCAATGTAGGAGTTCTTGTAGGGACTCCGCCTAACTGATAATATCTTTTTAGTTGTTCATATATTAAATATAATCACCTTTATCCTTTAAATCCTTATTTCTGCCTTTACACCATCCTTCCAATCCTTACTATAATATAAAATATAACTATATTAACGCTACAAAAATCGCAAATGGAGTCTTTCTACTCCGAATTATTAAATTTTTTTAGATTACCTCATATAAAAAGCCAACTAATTAAATCTCAATATAACCTTACCTCATTAAAACTCATCAGACAGAAGCTCGAACTGTGTAAAGCTTCTCCTAATCAATGCTACGAAAAATGAAAATCCGAAAATACCCTGCGAATGAATGTCCGGTGCATTTGTATGGGCCATGGCTAGTCATGTTTATTATGCCTAGCCATGTTTATCCTCTATCATGCCTAAGGATGTTTACCGGAAAAATTTGTAAACCACGTACAAATGTGGGAGTTTTTAACTCCAACATTAGAAGAAATTGACAATTAAAAGCTGCAGAACACACGAGGGTGAGGAATTCTCCACCTTCGGCCTTATGGCCAGTACTATTTCATAAAATAAAATTTGATTTTTTTTGCACCGTGTCAAAGCCTCTTTATTTGGAAAATTTTAAAATGTCTGTCAACAATGATTACTTAATCATCGCCGTTTCCCATTGTTTAATAGAATTAATGACTATTTTTGTTGACCCTCTTCGTAATTCCCCTTCTTTTGTTTACCCTCATTTATCCAGTTGTTTGGATAATTGCCCTCTGAGTTTCATCTGAACATTCCTAGCAATGGAAGAAATCGGTGAGCGATAAAATTCAATCCACGCACTTATTTATCGGCAACCAGGAGGATAAAAACGAAAATAATAACGAACTTCCAGAAACAAATAAATCCTCTAATTATTACTTCCCAATGAAACAATTCCAAAAATATCTTTCAGTGAATCCTATGCCAAAGATACTGGGAGAATGAATCCCAATACCCAATCTACTGATCATGACGCCAAATCAAGAACGACACCGAATTGCAATAGTTCACGTGTCAATGGAGCAATGCCGAATGTACCTTCGAATGAATATTATGATAAAGGTATTGTGAGAATGACTCAAAATACCCCATCTACTGATCAAGACATAGAATCGGGAATGACATTGAAAGACAATAATTCACGTGACAATGGAAGAGCCTCAAATATACCTTCGAATGAATATTGTGCCAATACCTCATCTACTAATCAAGACCCAAATTTGAAAAAACACTATCGAATCTCAGGATGACTGGAAGACATACTGCCCTGCGAGAATAATCTTTTACCTATATAATAACGGTAATTATAATCAAAATATATATAGTTATTTATATAGTTATAATCTTAATAAGTGTCCGTTAAAACTGAGTTATCAGAAATAGGCCTAAAATCACCTGGATTTTTAGGGTTCTCTACTTTTGGGATTAATGAGGTTCGTACTGTCTTTAATACTTGGAGCAAATAAACTAGAGCTAATATAAGATTAAATAATTTGAAGAGCGCAGCATGCAGTATAGTTTTCACTATATGGTGCTAATGTCATCAGGACCACAGGCTGTTTTTATCATCATCTTTATCACAGCAGCCGCGATCTCCTCTATTGAGATGTGTGCAGCTACTGACTTGTCTTCAGTTGTTCTTTGAACCGGCCGGGTATCGGGTTCAGACTGTTTTTCAAATACCTGTTTCCAATAGTCCCCTCTATCCTTCATTGGATCATCCTCCTGCAGCAGACTATCCAGCTTACCTTCAAGGATAGTACTACGGCAGCACTTCGATCCTTCTGGAATAGCCTCTCTATAGCCCCATAAATAGCCCTCTTTCTAGCTATCTTTATGTGGTTTTTAACCTTAGTACCATCCTCGGCGACCTGGTACGTTCGGTTACGCTTGCTTGTTCTCTTTTTGAGTTTCATTTGAAACTGCTTAGTTACTGGTAAGCAATATTCACCAAGTAATACTCGTTGAGAATCTTTATCTTCAGTGAGGATGATCCTGTCTAATTGGTCTTCGTGCCAAATGCTATGACCCTCGCTTCGAGGGAATTTCCTGAATATAGCCCATCCCCTCCATCCTGTCTTCTAACTCTTTGAAAACTGCTTCGTATTTTTTATTATCAAGGTGATTTCGAATGGATTCCTTAGAATATTCCTTAGAACGTCCCCTCACAGATAAGAAACGCAAAAAGGAATAATCACAGACAAATGACTGTTCCACATCCCTCTCCAGTATTGTAGTTTATTTTCCTAATTTTTTTTATATTATTTTCCTTCATTTTCATTGGTTTTAGTTTTTGTGGGAGTTCTTCGAGTTGAAAAAAAATCAAATTTTATTTTAGACAGTTTCAGGGCCACTTAGCCAAGAAGGGGAGATCAATTCTCACCCTTATGTAATCTCCAGCATTTATTCTTCTAGTCTTTGGATGTTAGAGTTCATAACTCCCACATCAAAACGTGGTTTTCCCTGAAAACTTCAGTCAGGTTTGGTATCGGGGGATCCTTTCTGAAGCTCCTGGCATTGGCTCATTCTCATTTATTTTCCCGGTAAGCATCATTGAGCAGCAGGGGATAAACATGGCTAATCATAAACATGATCAGCCATGGCCCATATAGATGCACCTGGCATTCATTCGAATGTTACTTCTTTTGGATTGATGAGGAGAGGCTGAGCTATTCAATCATCTTGTCTATTTTACTATTTTTAGATTTAGTTTAGATTTCCGCCGGATCAAATTGAATTCAAACATATTCCAAGCAGGTCAGGACGGATTTCGCAGTTTTAGCAGATGGAATAGTAGTATATGTAGTATAGTAATGAAGTTTTGAGCTTTCTAAAAAAGTTAATTTTTTTGGAGTAGGAAGAAGAATTGAGCGTCATTAAGAGTATCAGTTTTCAGAAGGAAGTCTGATGTACTGCTATTAGTGATAGCATTGGCAATATGACCTTGATAAGTGAGGGACATCCATTTTTCTGCATGTATGAGGCTGATAATGCTGTGTAGTTCTGAGGAAATATTTTTGGCATTAAAATAGTTAATACGGTCATTAAATTTAATTTCGAGTTGGTAAAGGTTCTCCAAATGCACAATTTTGGCGTGTATACCATATTTTCTACGAAGCAAGTCAGCTGATTTTCGAAATTTAGTGAAGATAGAGCGAGTTGGTAAAGATTTGGGTGTGTAACCATTAATCCAGGACAGAGCTGCTTCAAGGTTACCTTGACCACGTGCAAGTTCGGAAAGGATAAGATTACGTAGAGGAATATCAGAGGAATTTAAAGCACGTGAGAGTTGTACGATGCTCTGAACTAAATATTCATCAATTGTAGCGATGAGACCAATTCCACCCATTTTAATGGAGGCGTATAAGAAATTATTATTAATTTCTAGGAGCTTATCGCCTAGAAAAAGTTTTATCAGTTTTCTGAATCTGTTGTCGAAGCCTTTTTGGGGAAAACGATCCTTTATTATGTTAACTTTATGAGAATCAAGGACATTATGAAGAATTTCGCAGTTACGAAAGGGAAATATAAGACGTGAGTGAATGAAAATTTTGATAGCATTTATCTTTTGACAAGGGTGAAGGTGTGAGTTTAATATTTTTTCGGAATCTTTAATAGCAAGGTTAAGTCTTTCATCAATGTTGTGCCTTTTTTTACAAGAAAAATCAACTCCAAGATATCTGTAAAAGTTAGAGTCGTCCACCTTAGGAATAGTTTCGTTGTATAGTTTAATCGGGTGGTAGTTAAATTTATCATCTAGGTGGAAATAGCCAGATTTTGAGGGTTTAAACTTTAGATTGGCATGTGAAGCTAGACGGACAGTTTCAAGAAGAGCAGATGTAATTGAGGAGTACGAGTTAGAGATCAGTACGATGTCGTCAGCATATGCAAGAATACCAACATTCATATCGCCGAACAAAAAAACGGTGAGAGATTAGGATATTTTCAAGAATATAGTCAATAGAAAGGCAAAATAGACTCATTGAGAGTTAGGATGGACATCCCTGCTTAACTCCTTTCAGAATTGGAACAGTCGGCGAAAGTTCCCCCTCACAGTCAAAGATGGTTTTAACATTTTCATACATGCTATTTATAAGTTTAATGGAGTTAGGATCAAGGCCCATTGTAGATAAGGTGTGCCAGATAAGGTCGTGTGGTAAAGAACCGAAGGCGTCAGTGATGTCCAGCATCCTTAACGAGTTGGAGGATAAGATTATATTCAGCGCATCCATCGGGGGCACCGATTGCTTTCTGATTATTAGAGATGAGGTTACCCTGCTTGATCCAACTAAGAAGTCTGTTATTAAGGAGTGATGAGAAGATACAGTATGCTGTGTTCATAATGGAGATTGGTCTCCACAAACTAGCCTCATGGCTTGTCTCGTTCTTACCAGATTTAAGGATCAGTTTTGTACGAAAGGTTTAGATGGACAGATGGAGTTTCTTTGGATGTTGTTACATAAGGATAATATAAGTTCGAAGTCAGGTGAGATTTTTTTCCAGTTGGCAAGAGTGATAAGATCCAAACCTGGATCAGTGTTATCAAGATTTGAGAAGATATATTTTATTTCGTCAATGTCAAATGGGGTAGAAGAGTAGTTTTCAGGGAACGAGCAATTGATGTTAATGTAGCGTGGGTTGGACTTTACCAATTCCCCTGCAAAAAGTTTGGAGATATTTGACATGGTTGGTTTCAGAGAGTTATTTTCATTATTTAATATTTTAGAAATTTTGTCCTTGGGTTTGAACTTATACCTATTCCTTTTAATAATTAATAATTCGTTGACAATTCTTTTCTACTTATGGATGATGTCAGACGGTTTTTTAGCGATATATTTTATTGCATTGATATTTTGATTAATTTTTTCGATTTCACAAAGGACTGTATCACAGTCCGTTGCATCTGAGTTTAAGTTAATTATAAGACTATTGATAAATGGTCGATATTTTCGCACATCATCATTAGCCATTCTGTTATTAATAATTTTTTAATGATATTTTTATACGATCAGACATATCAATTATTTCAATTTAAAATTACTTAATATAAATGTAAATTTATTAGATTTTATCTTAAATTTAATATGAGAAGTTAAGAAAACTTAAATTTAAATATAGATATATAGAAAAAGCTAATTAAAAATTAAAGTTAATTAAAAAGTTAATTAAAATTGATAATAAAAAAGCTCTAAATTATTTAAGATTTTAATATAAATATGCATAGTTTTTTAGATTCAAATATGTATAATTTAAAATAGAATTTATAATAAGAAGATGAATGTATATAGATAAATATGTAAAATTAAATGGATTGGAAGTCCTTTATCAGGCGAGGAAGGATTTCAGAGTACAGATGGTCTTGGTTTGATTTCAGAAACTTGATGATCGCCATAATTCTTCCTTGGATGCGTTCAGCTGTAGACCTCGAGAAACGTTTTTTGATTTGGGGGACATAATCACTGATATTGTGGTAGATCCACATTCCGCTATCCGAGTGGTCGAGAAATTGTAGGACCGAATCATCTTCGTAATCTTCATCGAAAATTATTGGATTAAATTTAGCATTCAGGTTGCCCATTTTTGATTCTGCCCAGTGCTATGAATGCAATATATAAGCAAATCTATTAAGCACTGGTAGACGGCGGGAGTAATATTTTAAAGCATGTTTTTGGAATCTTGCATGTTAAAAAAGGTTTTTACGGATAAGAGGTGCTACGAATGTTTTATCGAAGTGATTCTCCTAAGCGCTGGGAAACAGCGGGAGTATTCTGGTAATAATTTAAGTTTCTGAATAACATTAAAGAAAGATTTTCACGGTAAAAAAGGGGACCTGTTTCCAATAGTCTCCTCCATCCGGCATTGGATCATCCTCCTGCAGCAGACAATGCTGCTTACCTTCAAGGATAGAACTAGCGACAGCACTTCGATCCTTTTGGAATAGCATCTGTATAGCCGCAAAAATAGCCCTCTTTCTAGCTATCTTTATGTGCTTTTTACCCTTAGTACCATCCACGGAGACGTGGTACGTTCGGTTACGCCTTCTTGTTCTCTTTTTCCCTCTCCAGTATTGTAGCGTTATTACTATTTTCCTACTTTTTCATTGTTTTAGTTTTTGTGGGAGTTCTTCGAGTTGAATATCCTGCATTCAGTTTTTTTGGATTTCCTCCAATTTAAGAATCTCGTCAGTTCGTTTTGGAGATACGATATGTCCTGTTTTGGGACATAATCAAGTTTGAAGCATGAAAGCTTATCTCTGGACTCGCAAATTGAATTGTGTAGCAAATTTCCTTCCATAAGCTTCGTAGTTCGTCATTCGTCAGATCACTTTTACCTGAAAGAAGTCAAGAATCAACTTATCGATTTTATTTAATTTTATTTAAATAAAAATCTGATCCGAAAAGATAGATTAGTCTTTTTAAAGGTACTCGCTTCGGCGAGATGCCAGAAATTTCTCCAACATTATTCTTTTATTGAAATTGCTCTAGTCCTGTATTAACATAGCCATCACAAGGCACAATAAAAATCCTACTATCCATCAAAGGTCTTGGAAAAAATAAAACTAGATAGTCATCACGATAGAAAAATAGGCAAAAACATGTCAATAACAGTCATTACAAGGCTTAATTACAATGAGTAATGAAACAGATCAAATAAAAATCAACGATATTAACCAGGCATCACGATCTAAAAAGGTAAATATAGCCATCACAAGGCACAATAAAAATCCTACTATCCATCAAAGGTCTTGGAAAAAATAAAACTAGATAGTCATCACGATAGAAAAATAGGCAAAAACATGTCAATAACAGTCATTACAAGGCTTAATTACAATGAGTAATGAAACAGATCAAATAAAAATCAACGATATTAACCAGGCATCACGATCTAAAAAGGTAAATATAGCCATCACAAGGCATAATAATAAAATTTATTCTCAACAAGCTCTCAAAGGAGGTCATACCCATAAGGCCTCGCTAGTTTAGAGTGACTCCTCCAAAAGCCATCTCATATTCTCATTTATTTTTATTCTATTGTGAGATTTCATCCACTTGGCACTTACCTGCCTTCTGATAGTTTCTGTCATTAAGATTCTCTCTGTCGTTGATGATCTGGATGTCCAGAATCATCGCTTGGTTGTCTTTAAGAAGAATAAGTTCCGGTTTGCGGTAGCTCTCCTTCTCGGGTAAAATCGGTTCAACTAATGCCTCCCACCCTTTGCTCCCTGCCACAGACGCTATATAATTACCTAACTTGATGAATGTACGACCAGTCATCAATTTCCCTCTTGCAGTTAACCATTTATGTGCACACTGCACTTTTTTGGCTTCTCAGCCCCTTACCGTCTAACTTACCATATTGGGCCATAGCAGTGGCTTCGTAGAATTGTTTCTTTGTGGCAATTGGCATCTCTTGTAAGTGTAACGATTTGTTCCACTTTACTAACTATGCCTTCACGGCTTCGTTCTAGGCCAGTGAGCTTATACTCTCATCCCTGCATTCTTCAATTCTTTTAAACCTATCACGTTTCGCAAATAGTATCTCTGCCGACTGGGATGGTACACCCAGCCCCCCATTCTTTACTCTTAATAAATGATGAATATATGTCGTCAGCTGACATTGCAGGGAACTCTTCCCCATCAGCACTTACCGTTTTATAAGTGACCATCAATTTTTTCTGCTTACCGTCCGATCGTGCTATAATGGAGGCACTCGTACTTGAATTTACACAAAGGCCATTTGAGGCCAGTTCATTTAAAATTATTGTTAGCAGTAGTTCTAAACCCGCTTTGGTTTCACTTACTATAACTAAGTCATCGTCGTACGCCAAAATGGGATAGGTTATTATTCTCAACTTGTAGCCAATAACAGTTTCATATACTTTCTGGATGGCGAGATCAATGATATTGTTGAACAGAGCGGGTGAAAGCGGGTTACCCTGTTTTACCCCCTTGTTTAAAGTTCCCCCAATGCCATTGACAGTTGTTGTAACATTACTATAGCTCTCTTTAACATACCTTTATAGCAATTCGGGATAACCCGCTTGTTTCCCTGCTCTCAAGATGCTATCATGATAAACAGAATCGAAGGCATTTTTCATATCGACAAAGGCAATTGCAACATTCTTAAATTTAGTTCGCGCATCAGAAAGGATGCAATCTAGCAGAGTATTGTTTTCAAGACAACCATCTACTGGTTTCAATCCCTTCTGTGCATTCAAATCCCAA
>CAUHTR010001169.1:0-86891 GCA_959609185.1 Schmidtea polychroa
ATACCCTTACGACCAGTACCCATAAGGGGTCAAAACATCTTATCGGATAAACTCAGAGTATATATAATAAAACGAATCGACAATAACTATTTATTGAATAAGCATAAAATCTTACATTAATTTACTTTAATTTTAAAATATTACTTTAATTTAAAATGTTTAACTTTAATCTACTTATTTAAAATTCTAGATCATTGATTACTTGACTTTAAAGATAAGCCCTTAATTTACCTATTTATCTTAATTAACTTAGCCATAATTTACTTTAATTTAAAATTTTAGACCATAATTTTACTTAATTCAATTTTTAGACCCATAATTTACCTATTTATCCTTAATTTATCATGCTTTTTTAGTCAAAAAAATCCTGGCTTTTTTTCTATAGATCCTTTTTTGTATAGAAATTCTCAGGTTCCAAAATTCCAGACTTCTTTTTCTATAGGACCTTTTTTCTATTGAAAATCCCAGAAAAACTAAGTGTTACAGCAGTTACGTAACAAAAAAGCAAAAAAAAATGAGCAGCAAACACCCCCTCCCCACAGCTAATGGAGAACGCGAGCGATGAGAGAGTAGAAACAATTAAATTAGACAAATCAAAATTAAGTTAGGGCAAGCCGTCGAAGGAGACGGGCAAATTCCTCAAATAGACGAGTGGAAGCCCGGGGGAAATTGGATCCGAACTAATTCAACACATTAAAATCAAATTACGAGATGGGTATAAAAGTGACCGGAAAGTAAAGAGAATTGCCAGTTGGTCGAAGAAAAGTTAACGAACAATTTTGTGATAGTAAACCAAGAAAAATTTGAACTTAGTGATAATTCAATATTATAAAATCGAGCATAACAGAAAGGAACATTTCCCATTGGAAGATTTATCCCTACGTAAGATTTACAGTGGTATTGAAAAGTGCAGAGCAAAAAAAGTGTTGCATCAAGTGTGGTTGAATCAATAAAAAGTGTAACCAAAGTGTAATTGTATTAGTCTCGAAAAAAGATTTTGTGTTGGGTTGTTTAACTTATTTTCAAAAAGAACACAAAGGAGTCAGACAGTGATACCGACTTGCACAAAATACCCAACAATTTGGTTAACGCTAGACCTGATTATATTTAAGTAGTGAATAGCGAGGAGTAAAAACCAAGCCAAATATCTCAGGATATACGGTATTACATACTATTTGTATGACTACATGGGGTAGTTTATTACATAATTTTATAAAATTACATAATTGATATACGTATATGGTGACATACTTTGACCCCATATGCAATCATTGACATTTTACATTATTTGTTATGGCTAATTTTATATTTTAATTGTAAATAATTAATGTTATTCGAGATTGTGCTACTATTTCAAAATTTCTTCCCTATTTCTAAAATTTAATAATTCATTTATTGGAAATATGCGCAATCAAAAGGAAATTATTCATATAGCATAGTACAATATAAATATAATCCAAAAATCGTTTTCTACTTGTCAATTCACCAAATTCCACATCGAAATTCATATAACTCGATCCACAAGGTTTCCTCTATATTTTTTGGGAAAAAAGTAATTATAGTTCAAATAGATATCAATCTCGAATGGCAATTTTTGTAAAAAAATATTTGTATTAATAATCAAATTAACAATTCCGTTTTAGGACTCCCTCGATCTCTGTGCTGGTGCACTTGCCTAGCTACGGGACTGGCTCCAGCAGTCGAGGCTTCCATGAGAATTTTGGTACATGATCTGGCGATTGTACCAAGATTGTTGATGAGTTCAGCTTTGATAATACCGACTACAGTATCGTACGGTGTCAAAGTATTGGAATCTTTATGTGGAATAACATTAGTTATTAGTTCCTTCTGGCTATCCAAGACTGATGGGACATTCAAGCTCTTGTAACGAACTTTATCGAGAGCATCACTAGTATTGTAAATCAATCTCTAATGAAGATTCCTTTGTTTGAATAGGTCATCAATTGAGCTCATCAACTGAGCTCAACTGAGAAATATCATCTTGGAAAGCAATGATTTCAGCTTTTTGAATGTTTGACATTTTTTAATAGATTTTAATGAAACTTAACAGCGGCGATGTTCGAAAGAAGCATGAATGAATTGAAACTTTTTTTTTTGAATATTTAAACTATCATTTCTGTTAGAAGCTATAACATTTAATTCTTCGGCCATCAAAATAAATTACTAAGACTATTAAATCCAAAATTATATTTCATTAAATCTGATTATATAAACAAATATTCTTGGGACATTTTCTAAATTTTAATTTCAACCAAATATCAACATACCATCGCATTCATACTTGAATTTCAATTTTATTAAAAATTATTTTATTTTAAAATTTCAATTATCATTTCAATTTTAATATCTTAAAATAATTTAAGTTTCAATTAAAACTTTACAAATTTTAATCATGAACTAATTTCATTTAGTATTTTAATTTTAACTCCTCACATCCCCCTTTTTTAAAATGTTTGATCTTCTCAACATTTCTGACTACCATCTTCCCATTTTGATATTTAAGTAAGTAGCTTCGTTCATGTATTTTCTTTATCACTTTGTACGGCCCTTCCCACCTTGCATCGTCTTTATTTCGAATTTCTTGTTTGATCAAGACCACATCTTCCATTTCAAAATCTCTCACTGTTTTGCTTATTTTTGGTTTTAGTGTTTTATCCTCTATTCTCTTTTCCATATCTTCTCTATTTATTTCTTTATTCGAGTACCATTTCATTCTGTCGATTTTCCTCCCAAATATAATCTCTGCTGGGCTTACTCCCGTTGTTTTTTGAACTGTTGCATTTAACGTATATTCTATTTCTGGCACTATATCAGCCCAGTTTTTCCTTCCTCCTTCATTCAATGACGCGTTAATATACTCTCTGATTGTTCTGAATTGTCTTTCAATAATACCATTCGTGTTATGGTGATATGGGCTTGAGAAAATTAATTCAATGCCAGCTGCCTTTGCTAGTTCTTTTATACTTCTTGCTTCAAAGTTCTTCCCACAATCTACATGAAGTTCTTTTGGAGCTCCAAACTTTAATATCCATTTATTTAATAACGTCTCACTAATTGTTTTTTCGTCTTGCTTGTTTATGGCCGTTAATGAGATGTATTTACTATAGTGGTCAATGATTCCGCAAATATATTTCTTTTTGTTGAACGTTTCTTTCAATGGCCCACATATATCGATATATATCTTCTCGAATGGTTCTGTACTCTTTATTGTTTGAATTTCCTCCTTTGTCTTGGTTGTTATCGTTTTCATTTTCTGACATCTTTCGCAGTTCTCAATTACCTTTTTTACTTCCGTTGCTAAATTTTCCATGTCGCAGTTATTCTGGATATATTTTGTTACTTTCTGTGCATCTGCATGGCACAGCAATACGTGTACTTCTTTTATCATCCTCTGTCTATTATCTGACGGTATCCATATTTTACCTTGCTTAGTTAGTACCGTGTTGTTTTCCATTATGAACTTACAATCTTTATTTTCTAACTTATTCTTTATTTCTTGGACCTCCATATTGTCATTTTGCCACTTGTTATATCCGCCTTCTGCTGTTACTGTTAATATTCTGGTTTTAATTTTGCCGGTTTTTGCGTCTTCGTGTTCCATCATACACTGTACACATGTTCCGCATGTTTTCCTGGATAGCATATCCGCGTTTGTATGGCCTGTTCCTTTCCTGTATTCCATTTTAATATCCAGGCTGCTTAAATAGTTGATCCATGTCTGGAATTGAGCAGTTATTGGTTTCTTCGTTGTTACCATAAACGTAATAGCTTTATGGTCCGTTCTCAGTACGAATCTCTTACCATATAAGTAATGGTTGAAATGTTTACAAAAATAGTATATTGCCAATAATTCTTTTCTGGTAATGCAGTATCCTTTTTCGTGGCTGCTCATCGCATGTGAACCATATGCAATGACATGTTCATGTCCTTTTTCATCCTTTTGCGAAAGAACTGCTCCAATAGTATCGAAGCTCGCGTCTGTGTCTAATATAAATTCTTTTCTGAAATCTGGAAATACCAATACTGGGGCGGTTATCAATGCTTCTTTCATTTCCCTGAAAGCCTTTTCACACATCTCTGTCGATCTTATTTTCTCATTGTTTTTTCCGCATATGCTTTCTAGTGCTCTTGCCTTCTTTGCATAGTCTTTTATGAACCGTCGATAATAGTTACAGATACCCAGAAAGCTCCTCAGATTCTTCACACATTTTGGTTTTTGAAATGATTGTATTGCTTCTATCTTAGTATTATCTGTTTGTATGCCGTCTTTATTTATTATGTGTCCCAGAAACTTCACTTCTTTTCTAAATATTTGACATTTTTCGGGGTTCAATCTTAGTCCTGCTGTTGCGATCTTCCCTAGGACTTTTCCAAATATGTTATAATGGTCTTCTTCTGTCTTTGTGAATATTAGGATGTCGTCTAGATATACCATCACTCCATCTTTCCACAAATCTTTCAATACTTTCGTCATTAATTCTTGAAATGTTCCTGGTGCCGCTGCAATACCGAACGGCATCCTGTTAAAACAGAACTGTCCTTCTTTTGTTGAGAATGCTGTTTTCTCTTGAGATTCTTTATCTAACTTCACTTGGTAATAAGCATTTCCCAAGTCGATTGAGCTAAAATATCTGGATCCGTGTAGGATGTCTAAAATTTCATCTACATTTGGCATTGGAAATGCTTGTCTTTCTGTTATCTGGTTTAATTGTCTGAAGTCTAGACAAAGCCTGATGTCTTTTTTCTCTTTCTTCCATACACAAACTAAAGGTGTGTTCCACGGTGAATTACACTTCCTAATTATTCCGTTGTTTTCTAGATTTTTTATTGCTTCCTCAATCTTGTTTTCCAAATTTATTGGCTGACGTCTCGGTTTAATCATAATTGGCTCTCCTTTCGTGATGATCTTATGTTTTATCAGATTGGTACACCCAATGTCCCATTTATCTGCCATAAAAACATTCTTGTTTGCCTGAAATATTTCTAGCAGTCTCTTATTTCCGGTAACTTTTAAAACGTCGATGGCATGCCGTAATCTTTCTTCATCTGTTATAATCCGCCCAAATCTAGCTTCTATTTCGCAAATGAAATCACTACGTTTTCCATGTTCTTCTAGTATACATTTCAATTCTATACCAAATAACCTTTGTAGTTCTACTCCTCCAATAATTTCTGGTATTAAATTCTTTACTATAATGAATGTTACATTTCTTTCAATACTGCCCATTTTAACATTGATGTTTATTTTACCCATAGTTTCTAATCTACTGTTGTTTGCACATCTTAGCGATTCCCTTGTTTCTAATATTTCGATATTTTCTAATCGATCAATTACAGATTTAGCCATCACATTAATTCGCGCTCCTGTATCCAATAAACAATCTACTTTCCGCCCTTGGATATCCAGTGTTGTACTCGGTCTACCTTGCATTATATTATATGTTATTACGATCTCTTCCTTGATTTCGTCTTTCCATATTTGTGTAGCACTCTCTTTCTTTGTGTCCTCGTGCATTGCATCTATGACATTTGATTGTTGGGCATTCTCTTCGTATGTGACCTTCAACACCACATGCATAACATTGAAATCTTCTTTTTATATTACATTCTCTGCTACTGTGTCCCGGTTTTTGACACGTCCAGCATTCTATCACTTTAACTCTTGTCTCTGGTTTCCATTCGTTGATTTCTCTCTTCGTGGCTCCAACTTGTACTACATCTCTATAAGTTCTTCCCCCAGTTGTAGGTCGTATTGATCTCACCGTGTTTACTTGTTCAATAACCTTGTTAACTTTTTCTATCTTCTTTATAGTTTCTTTAATTTGTTCCGCCGTTTTGAGATCTTTCATTTCGATTTCTTTCCTGACTTCTTTATCTCTTACACAATGTGTCAATAAACATTTCTGAATTTCTTCCTCATTCCAAGTGTGTGAGGCCAATTTTTTAGTCATTTTTGATATTTTCTCTATAAATATTTCCGCTGATTCGTTACCTTGCTCGTAGTTCAAGGCTTCTCTTAAGTCATCAATCAATGACGTTGGTCGATGAAAAGCTGCTCTTAATTTCTGTTCAACGGTTTTACCTTCTGCGGTTTCATATTCTTCAATCAAAGTCCTGTCCAGAAGTGTAATAACTAGTACCATTTGGGTCTTCACTGGTGTTTTCGTTATTTCAAAGAACCTCTGACATTCTTTGATAAATAATTCGAGGTCATCTCCTCTGTGGAATTTTTCTGGAAGTAATCTTCGCCATGTTAGAAGCTATAACATTTAATTCTTCGGTCATCAAAATAAATTACTAAGACTATTAAATCCAAAATTATATTTCATTAAATCTGATTATATAAACAAATATTCTTGGGACATTTTCTAAATTTTAATTTCAACCAAATATCAACATACCATCGCATTCATACTTGAATTTCAATTTTATTAAAAATTATTTTATTTTAAAATTTCAATTATCATTTCAATTTTAATATCTTAAAATAATTTAAGTTTCAATTAAAACTTTACAAATTTTAATCATGAACTAATTTCATTTAGTATTTTAATTTTAACTCCTCACAATTTCAATTTAATTAATTCAATAATATATTTTAAATTTAATTATTAAATTGATATACTTTCTAATTTTCTTGATGATAAATTTTAAATTTCATTATTATTGTAGTTTTTATAAAATCCCAAATTTGTACAATTTACTCAAAATTTACCTTGTTCGAAATTTTTTTTCTAAATATTTATTTTAAATTTCCTTAATTTACATAAATATCTTTAGTCACCACTACATGTTTATTAAATGTTCATTTAATTTCCCTAAATTAGTTTTAATTTCACTAAATATATACGGGCCAATTATCTCAGTCAGATTTCTTACAGGTGAGCATATACTTTTGAAATATGATTAAAAGCATTTTTCATATAATTAGTTTATATTAAAATTACATTAATAATTTTTGAATTTTTATTTTTATTTTAATGTTTTAAAGCAATTTTCAAATAAATAATTTTTAAATATATAAAAAATAATTAAATATGGATGCACAATATGAAATAAATAATAATTTCAGATACTCGCATTTTTGTTAGGGAATCCTTGAAATAGCTGTATTACAGTTATTGCTTCATCATTTTGTTTCCTTTCATCTGTAAGTTCATCAAAATATCTCATCAACCATTCTTTGTCACTGATTGCACATTGAATTCATAACATTGTTGAACTCTTACGTCAGTGAAGGAGTGAATTGTGTTTATTTCTTTTAGAGGTCTATTAAATATCATATTCCTTCTTTTCGGTAGTTCCATATTCTGTTTTATTATTCTTTGACAAGATGACGAAACGACAAATGGTTTTTGACATAAAAAAACTTGTACTATTTAATTGAAGTATAATAATATTCACAAGAGGATTTGATAACATTTTCCAACAATTATTTAATAAGTGCACCATTATTTTCCAATTTTATTATGAGAAGACTTAGACCCATTTTTGATGTCTTGAACTATTTTCAACTTTATTTAGATTCATATTAAAGAAGAATTTAGTTTGTAATTGTAATCTGCTTTAGTAAATGTATCCTTAATAACCGCCTTTCCTAAAAATTGATCCGTTACTAAAACCGCAGATGGCGATGTGATTGTTTTGGTGCTGTCCTCTGCAGTTTCAGTAGCGGATTTTTTTGTCCCTACTAAATCTGATTTTTTTTCGACAACACCAAATTTTATGATTTTATATCTATATATTTTTAATTTATGGTGTCGGCTAGAGTTTTAGTTTAAAATTATAGTTACTTTCTCTTGAATCTAAGTAAATCTATCAGATCAATATTTCAGAGAAAAAAGTAAATGTAAAGTAAATGACAATTTGGCTAACAGCGAAACAAGCGGAAATGATGATTATGAAACGGAAATCGATGCAAATCAAAACGAAGTCACTGATATAAGATACTTTGACATTGGAACATCGCGAGTCATTCAATGTTGTTCAAAACCTTTTTTAGAGGCAGCTGCGAAAGAGCCTGAAAAAGTTTTTGAAAATCTTCCAATTGATAAAGGTGGCATAAATTTTTCAAAAGTTTTACTTAAAAATTAAATGAAGACTGGTTATCTTATCGATAGAGATTGGTTTGTTTTTAGCAAGACTGCTCAATCTTTCTACTATATACCATGTCGACTATTTTGTGATCTTCCTGAGAGTCAAAAATCTATTCTATCAAAAGTTGAAGGATTGAAACCTGAAAAGGGGTACAAAAATGTTCTGCCTATGACCATTGAGCTGTGGGATCGAGTGATCGATTCCCGAACCAAGAGGTGCATATCAAGGGCTGCAAATTTTCATTTGATGTTCAATATTTTCAAATATATTCCATACCAAAAGTTTGCTTGCATACAAACAAAACACATAACAATTTAGATTAAAAAAATATTATAATAATCGATAAAGGGCCCTCGTTAATCATTTTACCGGGGCCAGGCTTTCCACGGCCCTGGCTGCTACCAAGAAATCATCACTTTATACTAGTCTTATAAATATCAATCAAACTATAAATATAATCGTTCTTATGGCATTTTTTAGTATCTGATAATGATATGCCGCTATCGAAATAAATTTCAAAAATAAATTTTAAAAATGGTGTTCTTTAATTTACATTAAAGAAAAAAATTATTAATTAAAATTATTTCATAAAAATTATAATTATTTAAAGTCAATAAATAAATAAAATAAAATTAATTGATTTAAATAAATAGAAATAACTAATAACGTGGCTTTCTCTTAAATGGAATTCGAGTAAAAAGGAATTACCATAATATGGAAATACAACTAAATAATTTTATTAAGAAATAACAAATTTTATTGCATTGCTAACGGAAATCATATAAGATTGAAGCTCTTCGGAACTTGGCATGGAACATAAGCCATCTTTTAGCCTTTGAATTCTAGGAAAGGCCTCACAATATTTTTTTCTGAGGGTTTGATGGATCCGATCCGCTGTGTAATGGCAATACTTCAATGACGTAGGATGACTTTGATTGCCGCTTTTACAGTTTTTTTAAAACCTATAATCATTGAAAATTGGCACGAGTGTCTTCTTTTTATTTTTTATCCAACTTATTGTGTTCATTAAAGGATTGTAAGAATTTTGACAAATTAATCTATTAAAAAATAATGAGTTTTTAAGTTTTTATTAAAAATTATTTGATTTTATTATCTATTAAACGTCTTGTTTATATTTTCAATTTTATGAGAACTCCAGTTTATGGGAATTCCACTTTAGAGCTATGAGCCAACTAATAATAATACTCATGGCAAATTTAGTTTCAGAAATATCACCATTGTAATAGTTTTTTTAACCACCTGAGGCTTAATATATATTATACTCCTTTCTATTTTTCTGCTAGTTTTCTTTTACTATTTTTCTGTAAAAGAACGTAAAATCTTTTATTCTAATGATTTTATTTCTTACATAATTAAATTAAATTTTAAATAATTAAATTTACTATAAGATTCACCTTGATCTGGAATTTCAGTTTATTTGAATTCATTATAAATCAATGAAAAAATAATTTCAAATTATGTGATAAATATTACATAATCTTTTTGATAAGTATTTTATTGTTTTAATGTTATGTTCACGATATTTTCTTAACTACTTTGAATTACTTATTACGCCACATACAAAGCATTGTATTAGATTATTAATTAAAATTAATTAATTATTAGGTAATAATAGTCATTTATGATTTATTTGTAAATTTTTAAAAATAATTTCAAAAATATTTTTAATAATTTTTTTTAACACATCGTGCTACGAATATTTAAAAAACCCATTATGCCATTATACAAATTTTGTTGTATACTCTGTATAAATATATAGAGATGATAAATTATAGTTAAAATTTTTTAAAACTTATATTCAACCTTTTTTGGTTGGCGCCCACTGTGCATTGGTAACAATTGTCAATTGCCTGTCACAGTACGCTGCGTATTAACAATTATATATATATATATATATATATATATATATATATATATATAATGATAATAATAATAATAATAATAATAATAATAATAATAATAATAATAATAACAATAATAAAACAAATAAAATAAAAACTAAATTTTTAAATAATTTTTCAATATAATTATTAACCCACTTATAAAAAAGATGAGTAAACAAATTTTATTTGATTGTTTATAATTAACGGGTGCACCAAATATTGTGCTTGTGTGTAGATCAATCGTGTTTGTAGCACCAATCAGAAACACTTTAATGTACATCGCATATCAGTCATTTACACGCCAAAATGCATAATGATTCATATTAGTCTATTTTCGTCTACCAATCAACATCTGATCAACTCAATGAATATAATTCAATTGTATTGTTAATTAATATTTGGATTTAAAATTATCATCCACATAAACTCAAAACCGATTTCAGTTCAATACTATTGAATAAATTTAATTTCTTCTTTATTTGGAATTACTTTATCCGGAAATTCAATCATAATAATGAAAGATGGAATTAATATAATTGCGATTGATGACAAAATCAAATCATTCTATGTCAAAACATTAATAGAATACAATTCTGAATCAGATTATAGTCTTCCCAGGAAGGTAGGTTGGATTGAATTTCATTAAATTGGTTTTTTATTTAGTTTTTTTTAAATTTAAAACATTTACACAAAATAATGTTTTATCATTGAGTTTTTTAAACAAATTGTATCAATTTAAATAAAATTTTTAATTTCAAATTCACCATTGATCGATTATTAAAATTTTTATAACATTAGATCAATATAATTCTTAAGGTTAACCATATATCTTGGATTTCAAACGATTATAGATAAATAAATAAGTTAAAAAGTAAGTCTTTAATGCAGGGCCGAATTTACCCTTGAGGAGGCCCTAGGCTGCAAATTTTATGTGGCCTTTTTAGCATTTTTTTGAAAAATAAAAAGGTTTATTTGTTTCTTGTTATATAATTAAAGTAATAGTTTAATTTTGAAAATAATATGGCATTTATTCAAATTTCAGATATATAATAAAAAGGGTGCATAATAATTAGTACTAAACATGAACTACAGTTAATAAATAACAAAAAAAACATTAAATTTAAAAACATTTACTGCCAGAGTTTTTACTACGAAATCCTCAAAAATCAAATAAAAATCCATGACGCAAAAAAGTTTAAATTTTATAGCCATTAATGATAATGCATTCAGCCGATCTTGTCCAGTGCAGCTTTTTAGATGATTTTTAACACAAGACAATGTTGAAAATGGCCTTTCACTCTCACAGATTGTCTTTGGGATACTAGGATAAAATTTTAAAACGATTCTTTTTCATGCTTATCCAGGTGGGTCATCAGGTCTACAACTTTAACATTATCATCAATGTTTATTGTCGATGAAAACTGCAAAAATCGTTTACGAATTCCATTTCTAAATCACAGGGATACGACTCAGCTAAATTAATACATTATCGTCTCAAATCCGCTAAACCTAGTATTTGGAACTCTGTTAAAAATTCGCAAAGTTCTTTTAATTTCAAATATGGAAGTTGTCGTTTATGTAGTTCAGCAGCCAAAGAATCAATAATTACATTAAATGTTTAAACTCTAAATTTATTCCGAGCCTTCAATTCAATTTTATATTTTGTATTATTTATTTTCGTATTTATTTTATGGTGTTTTTTCGCTCACCTGTATTGATACAAGTTCCTTCTCTCACTCTTCAATTTCATCATAATTATCACGCGTTGTCAAAATACAATTTAAAAAGGATTCATATTTCACAACGCTTAAATTATCAATATTGGCCTGTTGAAGAGATTGATTTGTTACATTAAACCTGTTTATTATTGTGTACCATATAGCTATCATTGCCGTTGTAATGAACTCGTTCATTTTGTTATCCAAATATTTTGCCTCCTGGTGCGTAGTTCGATTTTCAGTATTATCCTGATATAATTCACTTAGAGAAGCCATAAGTTATGGATCACCCATGAAAATACCTTTAACTGTGCTTGCTATAGCACACCTTGGAGTCCGTTTGTATTTGTTTGATAATTTTACAGTCAATTCTGCCAGAATGACTAGAGATTGACCTTTACTTTATGACTTTTGTTTCCATGCGCTGTAATTAAAATCAGACCGTTATTCCAATCACCTAACCCACTTAGAAATGCAGACTATTGTTTACTAAAATGTTTACAAGGTACACAGAATACGTTTTTAGTAGAAAGGGAATATACCAGCCAATTTCTCGTAACCGTTTCGCTGTTGCACAGTTTCATTTCTAGATTGGTTTCCTTCCTTAAGGAATTCAAATAATTTCCTTTCAAAGTTTGATTGATGGGTTTCTGATAATTTGCTTGCGTAATTCTTTACTTATATTTACCTATGTGGCTGGATCATCTGTTGTCACTAGAGAATGTTCGAAATTTCTAGCAAAATTGAATGATTATTGAGTTGTGTGGCAAAAGATCTAACATTTACAGTTAAGGATGATGATGTGACATCAATTCTAGAAAGTTCACCCTGTGCCACGGTATCTGTAGATTGTCGTAAGAATAATTCTTGACCAGAATGAAATACCACTGCTATTTATTTTCTGCTGGTTACCTCAATTTTGTTGACCTCTTAAGTGGTTTATTTCATCAAACGAAATGTGCTCCTCAGCGGCGAGTTTTGTTATCCGCTAGCGTATATATACGTCTTGGGCATAGTGTTACAAAAAATAAAATAATATCTTATTGGATGATATTTATTAAGATAATATGTTAACAAAAATAATATTTATGATATATGTTTATTCGTCTTATGCGTTTTGTAATGCAAATAATTCAGTATGTTGATGACGTATATATCCGTCATAGCCACTTAAGAGATTAAAGTAATTATTTAATTTCGGAAGCGAAACTTAAGGTGTTTTTAGTTCAGCTTTCCTTTTTTCTTTTTTCTGCACCACTAGAATAAAATCTTTTGAAAGACATTATAAAAGCTTGAATTGCTCAATATTCTCTCTCTGTTACAAAAAAATCAACGTATAAATTTTAAAAATGAAACACGAAGAAGAACGAAAATACTTACTCTTAGGGATTTTATTTCTTTATCTAGTTTGTACCAGTATGTCTGAAAAATTATTATACGTTCACTTCACAGTTATATTATTCAAATTTCAATAAATATCCCATTTAAAATTAGTATAGTATTATTGTAAAGATAAATTTGAAATTTTTGATGAAATAAAATATTTATAAAAAGTAGGTGTACATAATATATTTATTTAAATTCCTAGTATTATTAAAAGTGCAAGAAAATAATTCAGAATGAGAGACTTCAAGCTAGTCGGGGCTCTAGGTTTCAATCTTGTCAGCTTAAGGATAAATATATATATCCAGGATTATATATATTTAAAAATATAATATTTAAATACTTTAACACTAATCATTTAAATAAAATATTTTTAATGGAGCACTAAAATATATTAAAGAAAACACACAAATCCTTCAAAGCTTATTGAAACAAAATTAATTATTTTTTCTATACTAGTTTAAAGACTCCTTAGTCTCATTATCTATCAATAATGTAATTTACAAATTAATTGGTCATTTTTAAAATTTTCTAATTAAACTAAAATTATTCAACTTTATCAAAAATGCTTATTTTTTAAAGATCAAATAGAAATTCCTTTTATTTAATCATTTTCCTACTGGTTCATTTGGCTGTAAACCAACAATAATACACTACAAAGTGCACTAACCACTTTCCTTCTTCGTTTGTTCTCAATAATCAACTTCTCAACCCTTCTATTTAAGTAAGTATCGAATTATACTGAATATAAGATAGGATTTCCCCTAGAAACATATTAAAAAGCAAAAGTCGTTTTATATTCAGAATTTTTATTTATTGATTAGATATAGAATAGACGATCTTAAAAAATGTATTTTTATAATATTTTTTCAGTAAAAAATGGGAGTCATCTTATAGTCAGGGTTGTAATTATAGTAATTAATTAGTTATTTTATATATTTGTATATTTTTATGCTTTTTGCATTCCTTCACTTATTTTTTATATTTTATTTGTCACCATGTTATTTCTTTTCATAAGCCATTCAATTATACAAATTCGTCACAGAAGTCATCGCTTTATTAAAATTTCAATTAATACTTGAAATAACGACAAATTATAAATTCAAAATATTTTCCAGAAATAAAATGAATTCTCCAATTTCAGATCTTCCCCAAATCGTTTGATAAAATTTGGACTCATCTTATTTTTGCATAATGTTGAGTTTGTAATCATCTAGTCATTGCTTTATTAATAATTGTTTTCGTTATTCAATAATAATAATAATAATAATAATAATAATAATAATAATAATAATAATAATAATAATAATAATAATTATGACCCTAACAATATTCACTAAAATCAAATAATTAATATCTAGTAGCATTATATAAAAAATTAGTTTTCGGTACAATCAAATTCACAATGATGTTTTCTATTGTTATAAATTATAACTTATAATGTATTATTCCAAAACAACTGGTCTCCAGATGTATTATATGAACATTCAATCAGTTTTAAATGCACTTGTTTAAATAACTGGAAATTGTTTTTCTAAATTATCTCGTATTATTCACATTGCAGATTTACTATGAAGTTTACCCATTAATAATTAACAAAGTATTTTAGTGAAGTTTTTTCTATATTTCATATTAGTTAAATCCAACTTTAAATCCAACTTTAAATTTCTCAGCAAAAATCTGTAAACCAACAATATATATTTAATCAAAGGATTTTTAAATAATATGTTTTTAATTTTAAACCGCCAACTCCAATTATTAAAACAAAAAGATATCTAACTCTCCTCTTCTTAAGACTTTTTCAACTTCAGCCACTATATTCTTCTTTCTTTCGTTCCTACTTGTAAATGTAGTTCGACTCGATGAGGTGATAGAAATCTGACGATTTTATATGGGCCATCGTTTGCATACCATCCTTGTGCCTGTTCTGCGGCTCTTTACGTACGAGTACCTCCTACCATCTCGAAAACACGAGTGCTCTTCTTTGTCTTATCCATAGCTTTCATAGTGTCTGCGGCTTTACTCGAGTTAAATCTCGCATCTTCCATTCTTTCGTTTCTTGATATCTCGGCTTGTTTCAGGTTAGAGTGTAGGTTAAAACTCCGTCCATAAATTATCTCAAATGGTGATAAACCTGTAGCACTTTCTCGACTGCTATTTATAGTGAACTCTATTCTAGGTATAAGTTCGTGCCAGTTTCTCTCTTCACATCCACCTGCCAATGTTGCTGTAATAAGATATCTATTCGTTCGTATGGCTCGTTCGGCTAAACCATTTGGTTGGTGCTGGTAAGGTAAGCTGAATTCCTGTTTGATTCCAAGATTCTGTAGCTTCTGTCTTAGGAAATTCCCTTCGAAATTGCGGCCTCTATCTGTTGAAAATGCTCTTCGGTTTTCCAAATCGATAGATCCAACTATTAAGTATCCTTTTGAAAATTGTCCCTTCGTCTTGCTTTGTGATTGCAGTTAAAGAAATCAGTTTGCTAAAACGGTTCACCATTACTACCATATATTTTTTATGACGTTTATTTTCATGTAAGCCACATCTATAACAATCTGTTCTAGGAATTGAGAGCTATATCTAGGAATAAATGTTTTCTTTGTTCTTGTCTAATCGATCTTTCTCTTAGCGCAGATCTCGCAACATCGTGAACAGAGTTGGATTGTTTCTTGCATTTTTGGCCAATAAAATATCTTTTCCATATAATGAAATAATTTCTTAACTCCAATGTGACATAGTTCTTCATGTAGGGTTGTTGTTAACAGGACTGCAAATGTTTCTGGGACTAACATTAAGATATTTTTGTTCTTTTATACTGTTATTAATCCTCCATCAATTTTTTACGTTAAAAGGAAAACAATTCTTTTTCTCCCATGTACATCCATTTTCAAATATCTCTCACAGCTCTCGAAACCGAATGTCCTTTTGTTGTTGTTTCCATACTTTTTCCATAGCTTCTGTTCTTTGGATAGTATATATCTAATCTTTGATTTTCCTTCCTTAGCTTCTTCATGTCTTGTTTGACCCAAGGTGCAAATCATACTTTTTAATCTTGATAATCCATCTGCATTCGAGTGTTCTTCGCCTTTCCGATATTTTAGTTCAAAATCATATTCCGACAGGTTAGCTAACCATGTTTGGAACTGCGGACTGATTGGCGTTTTTATAGTGTTCATGAAAACCAATGCTTTGTGGTCGGTGCGAATTATGCATTTTTTTCCGTACAGATATTCTCTAAAATGGCTGACGTATTCATGTACGGCGAGCAGTTCTTTCCTGGTTACACAGTATCCCTTTTCATTTGATGACATATGTCTCGAGTCATAAGCTATGACAGATTCTTCTCCATCTTCTGATTTGACTCAAAACTGCACCAATGGCTTCAAAACTAGCGTCTGTGTCTAGGATAAAAGTTTTACCTTCTCTTGGAAAATCATGGATAGATTCTTCGCACAACCGTTTGGAAGCTCTCATTGAAGTCTTTAGTCCAATTTATATCTTTATCGCATCCAGATGTTGCAGTGTATAATGGTTCGGCGATAGTAGTTCGTTAATCCGAGAAACGATCTCAATTGTTTTGAACATTTTGGTACTTCTGCTTTCTCGATCTCTTCCACTTTCTTTCTGTTTGTCTGGATAACCTTCTCGTTAACTGTGTGACCAAGGAAAGATAATTCTGTTTTATTGAATTTTTCATTTTTCTGGATTTATCTTCAGTCTTTCCATTTGAATTCTTCTGAATATTTCCCTTAATAGCTCATCGTGGTGTTTTTGACTTTTACCATATACCAAGATATCATCTAGATAAACTACTACTCCCTTGAATAGCCATTCCTTCTATCACTGTGTGCATCAGTCTCTGGAATGTCGCAGGGGCTGTTGCTAAGCAAAAAGGTAGTCTATTGAAGCAAAATTGTAGTTCTCTTGTACTGAATGCAGTCATTTCTTGAATTTCTGGAGCCAACTCCACTTGATAATATGCCTGACCTAAATCGATTTACCACTACTACTGTGATTATTTTGGTATTGTCATATTGTCGTATTGTCATATATCCCATTAATTCTTCATCTCTAGTTGAAAAAATCCGCATAATAATATCATACTACGTTGAAGTGCTGGTTTGTCTATTTTCTCCCACAAATTCTTGCTCATGACTGTTAATGATGCTCCAGAGTCCCATAACATTCCTGTTTCCGCATTATTCTACATGATTTTACTTCAATTTCTTCCATATTCCGTCTGATACATCTCTTCCTCTACCTCGTTTCTTCGTCGTTCATTTCTTCTTTCACAATTTATTGTCTTGACTCCACCGACGAAATGAAACCCATGGAGTCGCTGATGTTTTTCCGTCTTCTCTCAATTTAGTATATATCTCAGAGACATTGTATCTATCTTCCATGTCGCTGTGAGCAGTTCTGAAATCCTAGTTGTTCTCGGTGTAATCTCTTCTTTCAGATTTTGAATCTTCTTCTATGCACGCTATTCTTTGATATCGGTGTGGAACCTCTTTCCGTAACGAAAAACAATCTCGGAACCCGTGTCCTTCCTTGCCATATATCAGACATTTATTTCCCAGTGGACACTCATAACTTCTGTGTCCCCTTTCACCACAGCAAAAACAATCACCTACCGTTTATTTTGGGACCGATGCTTGTAAACCTACGTATTTCAGGGACTCAGTTTTGAAATTGGAGAAATTCTTTACATAAAAAATGCCAATGATAAAGATTGGTGGTTTGCTCGAAAACTTAATCCATTGAATACAAATTTCGTCCCAGCCGATGAAGGAATAATACCAAGTGCAAACAGATTATACAAAAAGTATCAGAATAAAGAGATGTCTGTCAATTTTGAAGAGAAAACTATAATAATTGAATCCAACGGCTCACAAACTCTGGATAAAATAAATTCTGGCAGTACTCCAGGTTCTAGTTCGTTAGATTTAAAACGAAAACGGCAACAGGCAGTTATGCAACAAAATCTCACAAAAACTGGTTAGTACAAAATTTTATTGTTGAATATGTCTTTTTGGGACTTTTGGACAAGT
The DNA here is from genome assembly GCA_959609185.1 of Schmidtea polychroa. Lineage (NCBI taxonomy): Eukaryota > Metazoa > Platyhelminthes > Tricladida > Dugesiidae > Schmidtea > Schmidtea polychroa. The sequence continues at coordinate 18,175 of CAUHTR010001169.1, forward strand.
GCATATTTTGATGCAAGTTGTTTAGGAGCTGGGATTTTTATATTCCATTTATATCTATTATTGATATTACATTTACTATATCAGCATTATTCTCTTAATATATATATTTATTATTTTGTAAAATAAAAAAAACTATTTTTACTATGATTTATTTATAATACATTTGTAAATAATATAAATATTTAAACTCCTTCTAAGTAATTAAAGCAAATTTTGTAAATTTTTACACATTTCAAAAACATAAATTTAATTTAGTAAATTAAATTAAACATTTTTATCAAAAATTAAAATAAGTTTAATCATAAAATATCCTGAATAATTCGCTCCAATAATAACTGCGGTTTTCTAAATATATAAATTGATAATTATTTTTTGGATTTTATTAACCACAAAAAAACAATAACACTATTTTATAGAATCTCTTTTTTAATTATTTATATAAACATAATATTTTTAATATCAAAAAATGAAAAAATTTATTGTAAATTTGTTATGTAACCTCAACTTGTACGATAAAAAGGATTTAATGATGTGAGTATTAAAGTGTATTTATTTTTATATATCAATTATATTATCCATGTTTTTCCAATTTAGTTTTTTATTTATAAAATAGTTTTTTTTTATTTTATAAAATTGTTTTTTTATTTTACAAAATAGTTTTTTTTATTTTACAATATAGTTTTTTTTTAAATTTCGTTTCAAAAGTATATGACATTTTTTGTAAGTATATCATTATATTATACTAGGACTTCCCTCCATCATATTTATATTGTTTTAATATTTAACGTATAATGGCGCGTTGGTTTAAACTTAGTGAATACGAAAAAGGAAAAGTGATGCATATTCCAAAAAAAGGGAAATTAATGCAAGTATTGCCAAAAAGTTAAACAGATCAAGACATGTGAAATCCAATTATTTGGATAATAGTTATAAAAAGCAATGGAAACAAATGACCCGTCCTAAGGAACTTTTTAATCTTCTGAAAAGGAGTTAAATAAGGTATGCGAAAAACAACTTTATATACAAATCGCATAAGTGTCAAATTTAGAGATAAAACTGCAGTAAAACAACAGCGTGAAGAACATAAAAAAATAGTGTTAAGGTCAAATTCATTAAAATGTTTGCTAAACCCCCACTTTTTTGTTTTGTTTTGAATTTCAGAAATTTAATATTAAAAAATTTTTAAATTCTTCAAAAAGGTTTTATTTTGATTCAGTTTATTTTTAACCAATTAGAAGTTAGAGAAAGTAAATAAAACCGAAGATTAAAAAGCTTTTGAAAATTGAAGCAACTAAATTCCAGGAAATTGAAAAGGACTATTTTTAAAGTTTAAAATTCTTTCATTTTATTAAATATATCCTTTGCAGCAAACGGCTTAAATTATTATTTAATTGTTTAACCTTTAATTAATGCCGCTACCAAGAAATCATAACTTTATACTATGAAAGATCATATATATGTATAGCCACCATACCTTTTTTATTTCTTGGTTTGAAAAAAGGTAGAAAGTGTTGGAACTAAAGTAATCAACAGCACAATTTACACAATTATCCCAATAATTTTATTGTTTTTTAAAAATATTTGATTTCCGGAAATTGAATAAAGTAAGAATGTTGGAATCAGAGAAGATAAGGAGAATATCCTTGTATAAAAAACTATTAAATATTGGATTTACTTTAAATCAAATAACAAATGAGTTTTGTTTGCAGGTATGTGTTGAATGGTGTATTAAAAATTCAATTTCTCAGTTAAAATCAAAAGAGAATGCTCATATTAATAAATTAAAAAATTTGAAAAAATTATTTGGGATCTCTTAATTTACTGTAGAATACATTAATAAACATGAGTAAAGTTGTTTTGTCTGAAGAGGAGGATCGTATTTTGAAATTTGGTCCCAATAATTCCAATAAGGAAAGAATTGATGAAACAAACTTATGTGCCAAGATTGAAAGTTTATACTTTCATATACTTCGATTGATGAAGGATATTAATACTAATTATGTGAAGAGTGTGTTGAGTTCGAGTACGATGGAGTATATTGATAAAAATAAAAAGCAGAATATTAAAGATTTTACTGTATTAAAAAATTTAGCTAAAAAAGACATCAATATATGCAAGTTTAACAAAGGAAATGGATTGGTAATTATCGACAACGATGTATATGTGAATAAGCTTAATGATGTTTCGAATGCTTCCCAGTTTGTGAAAGTAGAGATTTCTCGAAAAAATGGAATACAGCCTCCTCTTAAGGATGATAATTTGTTAAAAGAGATACTGAATAAATTAATTAAAAATAAGCAAATTGATGAAGAGTTGTTTAAATCCATTCGCCCAATGAGGTCACAACCAGCAAAAATGTATGGGCTTCCAAAAACCATAAAGATGGCGTGCCTATAAAAATTGTTTTATCCATGATTGACACTTCCCAGTATAAAATAACCAAATTTTTGGATGGAATATTAAAACTATTAATACGATCAGAATTTGAATGTAAAGACAGTTTTGAATTTGTTTCCTGAATTGCACAATATGAAATATATCGTCGAACTATCGAAATATATCGTGAAAAGAATGTTTGATTTGCGTTATCTTATAATTAAATCATTGCCATGTATGCTTAACTATATATTGGTTTATATATTCCAAAAATTTCGTGTATAATTTAAAAAAAAGATTATAATTGAACAAAACATTTACAGACTTGTTATAGCAAGTGTAAATGGGTTTTTACCTGTTTAAACCCGCAAATAATACAACTTTATATATAAAGGTTCCGACAAATTGGCAATCCTTGTCATAACTGACAAATTTAAAAAGTGCTAATTTTAAAATTTATCTTAACGAAAATTTGAAAAAAATTAAATAGATTTTTTTTGTTAGATCAGAAAATGTCAATAAATGACTTTTATGAAATTGTTGAATGTAAGAAATCCTTATTCCCAAGACCTGTCCTGGCTATTGGTCCTGGTCGCAGTAAATTGTATGATCAACTTATTTTAAATTATCCAAATACATTTGCTTCGCCAGTCAATCGTGAGATTACTTTTAATAATTATATGAATTCTATTAATAATTAATAGACACCACTAGGCCTAAACGTAGCCAAGAAATAGAAGGAAATGATTATCACTTTATTGAAAATAAGGATCAATTTAACATAGACAAGGAAGCAGGGTTGTTCATTGAAACCGTAGAGTACAATGGACATTATTACGGAACGAGCTTATTGGCTGTTAAAAATGTCATGGAATCAAAACGGCACTGCATTATAGATGCAACTTTTACAGTGATCCAAAATTTAGAGAAAAACGATATTCAGCCAATTTCAATATTAATTTGTCCCGATACGTATATTGTAGCCAAAGGTTTGATGGGAGAACAAACCTCAGAGAAATTAGTGAAGAATTCAATGCAATATTCTTCGATGCTCAATTCAAAGGAAAGAAAATCGTTTGATGGTAATACATTTTATTTTTCTCTTTTTACATTAGAAATTTTCCATTGAAGTTTTTTTTATTAAAATTGACTGTTATGTAAAAATTATTGATTTTTTAAATGTCTAATAATGAAATTGTTAGTTGACATATACAATAAAAATGTGTGCTTGAACTGCGATCAATCTGCATTATAATTGTGTCATAGACCATACAGCACCACAACCATATTATTCTATACATTTTGGTATTTACACCATTGAAAATATGAAGGATACACTTTATGTTATCTATAAATTGTATATATTTTGGTGTATTTAGGTCATTTATAAATCTGTTCATAAAGTTATTATTATTATTATTATTATTATTATTATTATTATTATTATTATTATTATTATTATTATTATTATTATTATTATTATTATTATTATTATTATTATTATTATTATTATTATTATTATTATTATTATTATTATTATTATTATTATTATTTTACTGTTCACAGTTCTTGGTGTAATTCTATTTTTGTTATTAATGTTTGCTTAATATATAGTTTAATGTTCTCAAAAACTATATAAAAAATGAAATGATAATAAGATTTACTTAACACAATTTTTATTTCTAATTTCAAATTTTTGCTTTCTACTTTATAATTTTCAATTTAAACATATTGTTCAAGTGTTTTATACATGTTTAAATATAATTATTTTTGTTTCTTTTTCAAAAGATAATTTATATTGTTGACCCCCTGATGCATGGAATTGAGGATGTGCTGTTCAAGAATTCTGAGAAACAGGAGTGAGGAAATGAAATTAAAAGTGAAAGGAAAATAACAAAATCAATAAAATAAACAATAAAAAAAGACGAGGTCGTTCTTAATTAACAAGTACAATTTAAAAGGGACTAACAAATTAAAAAAATAAAATTGTTTTATCCTTGATAATGGACGAATAATAATGGAAGTCGAGAAAATAATAATAAAGACAACCAAATAAAATTGTATATCTCAACAGATGTGAGAAATAATAGAGGAATAAGCAATGACCCAAGGGAATGTACTGGAGGCAGAAATCAAAAACAAAATCTGTAAGTGCTATTACATGGCAAAGTATAAAAGTGAAACATAACTTGAATTTAAAAAAAACAACAAAAAATAGACGAATATGAGTAAACAGAATTAAAACGAAACTAAAAGACGGAGACAAATTGAATTGCGAAATTATCGTCGAAAACATTGTCAGATCGGAGAAGCAAATTAAACAAATTATTAAAGTTATTTATCGCTAGTATTGAGTATTTTTAAGTTGAACAAAGGAAAGTAATTAGAATGATTATAACCGATTTTCGAAATCAGAAGCAGCGGTTAACGGTCATAAATTCCAAGTCAATAACAATGCTTTTCCTCCCGAAGAGTTGCAATATTCACTTAATAACCACTGTTGTAATAAACTGAATCCTTTTGTATCGCTGAAAATTTGTAATAAATTGTACTGAATAATAAATGTTTATATTGTCTGGGATTCGTTATTGTTGTCAATTAAAGCACACTTTATAATCAGATTAATGATTGTAAATTTCACATTTCACCGACAACTCCAAAAAAATCAAAATTTTGCACCTACATATTTCAAATTAATGAAAATGCCAACCTAAAAATATAAATAATAAAAAATATAAAAATAACAACCAAAAACAAAAATAATCAATTAAATAAAAATAACATTAATTATGAAAGATGCCTAAATCAAAATGAGTAAAATATTAAAATATTATGAGCTATTTGTTGAAAACTCAGATGACACAAAGTTTTAAGATGTTAATTTTTCTGCTATTCATTTTAATATTTTATTTAATATTTTAGTAAAACTTAAATGTCAGAATATGGAAGAATTGGTTGAAGAGACGTTCATTTCAGTAACAAACTGTCAGAAATGGGGTGTATGGAAACGAGTCAAGGATCAATCATTAATAGAAAATTATTCTACTAAATTATAATGAAACATATCATATTTTTGAAAAATTTGCTTTTCAATGCTCAAACCGAATTTTTAGCTTTTTCTGTTATCGATAGTCTGAGGGCTATAAATGATCAAATGATTTATTAATTTCTTCTCTTAGTCCATGGAATTAGTTTCACTGATTTTACTTTTTGAAATATCAATTCCATCGTTTATAAATAAATTTTTAAATTTATCTTTATCAATTTTATCATTTAAAAAATATCCATTCATAATTTATTTTCCTCTCTTTTTTTACATTATTGACCAATATTTTTGTGCTAAATTTAAGTTAAAATATTTATCGAGAGTTTAAAAAAATAAAAATAAATACAATTGATATAAAAGATTATACTGATTTATAATTGATTGGATAAAACCCGAAAATTTTAGGAGAATATTTTAATTATTTTAAAGTATATTTGATAATAAAAAACCAATAGCAGAAATAAAAATATTCTGTTTCAATCATATTGTTGTTCAAGTAAAAATACTTCGAATCAAATATAATGGGAAAAATAATGAAAATATATCAAATAAATTCTAAAAGACCCAAATATTTGAAATAACTATGCTTAACCTAATAACCCCTCTTTCAGCCTGTTTGTTATAGAGAAAATTGTTGTATAAAAAAAATAAATATATTCAAAAAACTGCATAGATTCATCGTTGCTTATTAACTCCAATTTAATAATATCTTCAAAATTAATTTTACTAAAACATGTTTTGAACAATATCATGATAACATTTATTTATGCGATTCTTTTCTTTGCAAGCATTTAAGTGTTCGACACGGTGAAATATTAGAGGAATAAGCAATGACCCAAGGGAATGCACTGGAGGCAGAAATCAAAAACTAAATAATTATCTGTAAGTGCTAAGTATGGCAAAGTATAAAAGTGAAACATAACTTGCATAAAAAAACAACAAAAAATAGACGAATATGAGTAAACAGAATTAAAACAAAACTAAAAGACGAAGACAAATTGAATTGCGAAATTATCGGTGAAAACATTGACAGATCGCTAGTATTGAGTATTTTCAAGTTGAACCAAGAAAAGTAATTAGAATGATTATAACCGATTTTCGAAATCAGAAGCAGCGGTTAACGGTCATAAATTCCAAGTCAATAACAATGCTTTTCCTCCCGAAGAGTTGCAATATTCACTTAATAACCACTGTTGTAATAAACTGAATCCTTTTGTATCGCCTGAAATTGGTAATAAATTTTACTGAATAATAAATGTTTATATTGTCTGGGATTCGTTATTCTTGTCAATTAAAGCACACTTTATAATCAGATTAATGATTGTAAATTTCACATTTCACCGACAACTTCAATAAAATCAAAATTTTCACCTACATATTTATTTCAAATCAATGAATTGGGTTTAGAAAATGCCAACCTAAAAATATAAATAATAAAAAATATAAATATAACAACCAAAAACAAAAATAATCAATTAAATAAAAATAACATTAATTATGAAAGATGCCTAAATCAAAATGAGTAAAAAAATCACATAAAATTCTAGATATAGGCTTTATTAATATACCGAATTCATTCAAACTACCATTTTTTGTTTATAATCTTTGCCCGTAACACTTCTCATTTTCATATGTAATCTCACACATGCTTTTCTTTCTAGTTTGCCGTTAAATGGTAAAATATATTTTCATTTTATCTTCATTTAAACAAAACATTTGATAGTAGTATTGCATAAAAATTTTGATTAGCTGAACCGACTTACAAAATAGTATATAAGCCAGCCAACGTTTTGACAGATCACTACCACTTTTTTTATTACTTTACAAAAAATTTTATTCTCCAAGTGTTACTTCAACAATTTTGTTTTTAATACTTGATCTAATTTATTTTTTGGAATTATCCACCGTCGGAATTATTATTTTGACAATCGGAATTGCACGAATAGCAATTATTTTGATTTATTTTATTGGGTTTTTATTTTTCTATCATGTCAAATTTTATCTAATCATTTGTTATCTCAATAAAATTTCTTTAAAAATACGAACATTTGGGAGTAAAATAACAAAAAATCAATTTTCATTAATTGTCATTCTTCAAAGCATACAACGTTGCCTGGCGGCTAGTTATGTATTTGGAAAGAAATCTGCGGGCTGAACTGTTAGGGGTCTTTCGGTTCGTCTTGTCGGTCGAGCTGGGACGCTCGATACCGGGCGACTGATGATGTTCTTGCTTCCTGATTATTTCTCCATCAAGGATAATCGATCGGGTTCACATTTGTTAGAAATCAGACTGGTAATTCTCAATCGGGTCCTTATATCAGGCTGTATGTGTCTACTGCGATCAAATTTTATCTGTTCCGTGCCCACGCCTCGGTTTATTCCTTGTCCACTGTGTGCTATCGGGTGTTCATGACTCTCGCCATCGTAAACTTCTTCCTATCTGGGTGACTGATCGATAAATGAACTGATTAATTGACACGTCATCCTAGCTGGGCGTGGGACTCAGTGACCTTTAGTTGCATCGTCGGCCAAAACAAACAATCTATTCATGTCTTCATATTTACACTTTGGATGGTGTTCGCATTTGTTACATCCATACATTCCTTTAAAATTCAAATTCAAATTAACGTTTGAAAAATTTGGGCAGGGTTCGCGCCTTATTTTCCCACATATTTCAGTTAATTTAAAAGCTAAAATTAACCTTTGCTAATTTTGGCAGGGATTTGCCCTTATTTTATTCATTTACTTCTTTTACTAGTTTTAAAATGAAAATATATTATAAATTTAACCTTATTTTAAAATTCAAATCGAATTAATTTTTTTATTTATATATATATTTTAAAATTAAAAACTTATTTTTAATTTTAATTATTTACAACTTAAATTTAAATCATTCTAACAACTCACTTTAAAATATTTATCCAAAGAATTTAATATTTAAATAGAATAATTATTCTTTTAACTAGTTTATAATTATAAAACTTATTTTTAATTTTAATTATTTTTGACTTAAAATCATTTTAAACTATCTCGACATATCATCCGAAATATTTAACTCTTCCAAAAACTCCTCACTGTCTCGTAACCCTTGTTAAACTAAACCCGTTGTTGGTTGCTTGTATGATCTGAGGTCATACTCGTTTTCACCACATTATTAGTAAATTTCTTGTATATTACTTGTACTGATGAAAATATAAAAATAAAAAAAAATCTATATTTCAATGTCCTGAAACAATTTATCAAAACATTCACTAAAAATTTTATGATGAAGAAATTTGTTTTTTAATTAATTTTGTTAAATTTTGGGTTTAACTTTGTTTATATAAGAATAAAAATTTAACTAAGAACCTTTGTGGTTTTAATAATCAAATTTGATGTAGTTTGAATGTTGATTTTTGATGAATTTTTTCTGGTACTCAAATTTATATTTCTACAAAAAAATTCTTACTAACCGCCAAAATTTAAAAGGTGGTGAATTTTTCAAAAGAAAGTTTAAAAAGTACAAATTATGTACAAAAATCTGAAGGAAAATATTATTTATCGAATAATAATAATAATAATAATAATAATAATAATAATAATAATAATAAAATTATAATAATAATAATAATAATAATAATAATAATAATAATAATAATAATAATAATAATAATAATAATAATATTTATCGGATAATAATAATAATAATTGATAATAACATGCACTAAATGTCCTATTAAATAACAACAAAGCATTGATACAATATGCATTTATTATACATCAAATTTCTTATACAACAACCAAGGTAAACAATGTTGACCACATGTTTTGGTCAATGGATTTTGAAACATAGTTTTATTATACACAATGGATTTCTCCATTGTTTACAGTTTTGATATCAAGACAGCCGCATAATAGAAGCCCATGGGATCAAAAACAAAAATATTACCAGGTTTCATATATATATATATATATATATATATATATATATATATATATATATATATATATATATATATATATATATATATATATATATATATATATATATATATATATATATAACTATCCAATGTTCTCCACCGAGATGAGATGATTGAGTATTGACGATTATAGCTTGATTATTGCTCAAATAAGGAATTTTATCGAGAGGAAAAGCTCCTACAAATTTATTTCCTAATATTTGTTTTCCAATTCGATTAACCTGAACAGAGCTACTTTAATAAATTAAATAATAAATCAAAACTTACTCCATGACAACTTTGACATAATTTCTGTATACATTTATGCCAGCACGGTTCTATTTGCAGTAATTTCAACTTCATTTTCAAATACTCCATATATTATACTCCCTCTGTCCAAAAATGATAGTCATTTGCATTTAAGCCTTTTTCCCAAAATGATTGTCAATAGAGAATACAAAAAATTGAACGGTTTTGTAAAACCTTTTACAGTAAAAACACATTAAATAATTTTATTTTATTGATTGAACAAATAAAAAAACTACATTTTAAGTATCACTGCTACGTATAAAAGAATGTATACTGATAGTCAAACTGGACTATCATTTTTGGACAGAGGGAGTAACATGCACAAGATCCGTAATGGCCCTTGCAAACTTTATATCGAGTCGTAAATTCCCATTTTGTGGTAATTGACTCTGATTTAAATCAAATCGGGGACTAAAACAAATGTAAAAATGGGTATTTTGTTTTTAATTCTTCAAGAGTTATTCCACAATTCAAGGTTTTATCTAAATAACCAAGATTTCTAACAATACTACATATAAGTAGCACAATAATTATCGCTTTCGAAATCTTGAGTATATGTTTCTCTATAATCAGTATTTTTTGACAAAGTTAATGATGTAATACCGAAGTTTTTGAAAATTGTGCTGGAAGCAGAATATCATCCATTACATTGTATTTCACTTTGAAGTGTTATCAGAATAAAATTAGGCATTCTTCTACCACCAAATATTTGTTCTTTATAGAATAATGAAGCATCTTTAGCAATAGCAAATTGTACAATTTCCTTTCTTTTAATGGATAAATTGCATGTTTTGAATTAAGACCCAATTGATGACTCGCTAATTCTGAGGGGTCCACTCGAACTTCTCACCAATAATTTCACATCAACTAATTGACATATTAGTGCACCATTTCCACTAGTAAGAGATAGTACAGAATCAGATTAATATAAAACTCTATATCATTTCTATTATCGGTAATTGAATTCACAGGAAAACTTCCTCAAATGCCTCAAATTCTATTACATATCATTTTGCAAATATAGTTCCATATCCTTTCATTCGTTTGTTTATTCGTAATATTCCATACCTTTTACGTTTTGGAGCATGAGCTGGAGCTGCACATCCTTTTAAAACATATCCACAACCCCTAGTAAAACTTTCCCTAATTCCGTTAAAGCATTTGAGTTTAGGGATGGAAATATTTTCTGTTTATTCATAGTTATAACTATATTTATCTATAAAACATTAATATATTCCGTTACTGCTACTTTCTTATTATATTCAATAACTGATTTGCTATAGATTGGGAATAAATTGTATACAAATGTAAAATGCAACAAAACAACTTCCAGTCACTATCCAAATAGAACTTTTGGAACTTTATTACTCTTTTTAATTCTTTTTCTTAATTTCCTAATATTTTTTGCCCTTGCTTTTAGAAACATTATTACTCGCACATGTTTTAAACTTTGTTTATAAACCATGTCACCATTTGGATAGCGTTGCCAGACGTCCTGATTAATCGGGAATGTCCCGTTTTCAGAGATGTTTTCGAGTGTCCACAAAAAAGTCTTGGCGACGGCCAAAATGTCCCGATTTAGATTTATTATAAAAAACCAAATTAAATTTATAAAATACATAATCAAATAATTTTTGAACAAAAACAAACTTAAAAATCTGCATGAACACTGCTGAAATATAAGAAAAAGGTTTTAATTTTTAATATCATAGAAATTGTGTCGGTTCGGTGTTTATTTTATTCATGCACAACTGTTTGGTTAACAGTTCGGATATTTAAATTAAATTGTTTTACGTAGTAAGTATAATTTAAAATTTTGATATTAAATTTAGTTTATTTTTATAAGCATAATAAATTAATATATTAAATATAAAAAAAATATTTTGTACTGTCCCGATTTAAGTTTTGAAAATTCTGGCAAGCCTACTTTTGGGTTGAAAATATAAGTTTTTACTCTTAAATCATCGGGACATTGTTGCGTGAAATCAAGAAATATATGTCCATGCAGGTATTTTTGTAGCATCTTGAAATGCTTTGTTAAGAAAATTACGAATGTTAGGGTCAGTTGCATCTCTAGGGTTCTTGAAAATAACTAAATATTGAACATTTAAATTACGTGTTCGATGTGACCCACCTTGATGAAAAAAGACTTTGTGTTATGAAAATAACTGTTACACCAACATGTCTGGTGATTTTTGTAAATAAATTATTAAAATCTTTTTCTTTAATAACTTCTTGGTACAAATCATTGATAATGATGACATCACCTTTCTTTAACCGACTTGATCAGTTTTTATCAAATCGTTTTACTATTTTCATGTTTTTCGATTTGTAGAAACTTGCCAATAAATATTGTTGAATTTTGTTTTGAATAAATTTGATTTTAGTAATTTGCACATAAATATTGTTTTTTTGCCACGACTCGTGCCAACGATTTGGTATACTGCATCATTTCTTAATTACATTTCAAGTATTATATATATATGTTATATAAAAACAGTTATATAAAATGATGTTATATAAATGATGTTATATAAAAACAGTTACATTTCAAGTATTATATATATATATATATATATATATATATATATATATATATATATATATATATATATATATATATATACAGTGTGGTCTCTCGTAGCCGCTCATCCTCGTATCCGCCACGCTCTAATAACCGCCACATGAAAAAATTTTATATGAGAAAATTTTGATATCCACCTGTTTTTAATAATCGCCACACTTCTCTCGTATTTTTAACATAAAATTTCTTAAATTAATTTAAATGGATGGAATTTTCATTCTTTTTGTTATAATATTATTAATTTCCTTGTTAATTGCATAATTTAAATTTAAATATTTAATTTTAACATTGTTGTTTCCATCTATTATTATTTACATTAATTTTTTTCATTTTAGCCTAAAGATGACAAAAAGAAAATGTACAAGGTTGTCGATAAATGAGAAAATTGATGTTCTGCGATATCTTAAACATGAATAAACAGATATCTGATAGTAAAGTTGCAGAGATATTTTCGATCAAGTTTAAAAAAACTATTTCTCGGCGCACAATTAATGACATTAAAAGAAATGAAAAAAATTTTTATCAGATATAAATTCAGAATATGTAAATAATCATAAAATGCCTATCTTAAAGTATGAGTCCATTGACAGGCGTTTATCAGAATGGATAAATGAATTAGAGAAAATGGGTGCAATTTTAAATGACGATTTATTGACTAATAAAGCATTAAAAATTGCCAACGATCTGAAAATAACAGAATTCAAAGCATCAAAAGGTTGGCTAAGAAAATTTAAAGCACGTCACAGTTTGAAACTCAGAAGATTACATGGAGAATCATATGGTCAGGTTTCATCTGATTATAACAATTTTCTCGATTTCCTTTCAAAAAAAATTAGTGAATATGGTAAAGAAAATGTTTACAATGCAGATGAAACGGGTCTTTTTTATAAATTAATTCCATCGAAAACAGTGTGTAAAAACATCCGAACAGGTTTTAAATTATTGAAAGATCGACTTTCAGTGCTATTCTGTGTCAACATGACTGGCACCCACAAACACCAGCCTTTAGTCATTGGAAGATTTGAGAAACTTTGTTGTTCCAAAAACTTTGATCCTTCATTTTTTTGTAAATTATAAACATTCTATCAGATCCTGGATGACAGCTAAAATTTTTAACAACTGGCTTTTAGAATGGGATTTCAAATTAGGAAAAATATCTAAAAAGGTTTTATTGATAATTGACAATTGTCCTGCTCATAGAATAGACGTTGAATTAAAATCGATAGAGGTTATTTTTTTACCTCCTAATGCAACTGCTAAAATTCAACCATTGGATCAAGGTATAATTAAATCTTTTAAAACTCTGTTCTTATCTAAAAAGTTATGTGACATTATAGAAAAAGTCGAAAGTGGAGTGGACACTTTTAATGCCTATAAAAAGCTATCCATCAAAGATGCTATACTTTTTATTTATTTTTCATGGAATGAAGTTACCGAAATGTGTATCATCAATTGTTTTAGACATGCAAATTGGTACATGTCAGAGATAAATGAAAATTCAAGTTTAGCTGAGGATTGTCATATTGAAAATTACGATGAGTTCATTTCCATAGCTAATGTAACTGATCCTATAGGGGAAGATGAGTTTCTTCAAATAGAATTTAATGAAAATGATGTCTTATTAGAAACAATAAACAATTTTGAGGAGGGTAATATTACAAGTGTCTGTGCTGATAAAGATGAGGTTGATGATTTAGCGGAAGATAAAGACACTGGTAATCCAAAAAATGTCACTAAAAAAGAAGCTTATCAAGCTTTTCAAGTAATCAAAGATTTTTTCAATCAACCAAGAAAATTTGACGTTAATGGTGTTATTGGATTAAATGAAATAAGCAAGGCCTTGAAAAAGGACGAAAAATGCAATTTAAGAAATTGGGTGATTAGAAAATAAATATTGCACAGTTAACACTTATTTTTATAAAAATGTACATAATTATTTCATAACAATCACGCATTTTTTGTAAAAATAAAATACGTTATTCATAAAATCGATTGGTTTTTCCCAGATGAATAAATAAAGCAATTGATATTATTAAATAAACTTTTGAATTTTGATTCGATTTTGTTATCTCAACATTTTTAAAAATGTTTTTTCGGATTCTAATATCCGCTATTTTCTAATATCCGCCACGTTTTTTCGAAGTCCCATTTTTGGCGGATGTGAGAGACTTCACTGTATATATATATATTGTCGAAAGAAGCGGGAAACACCCGATAATATTTTTCAAGACTGGCAAATGCAGAATTATGGGATGTAAGGAACCCTTTGATACTAATAAATTACAATATCGAATCAATAATATTAAAATCCAATCGATTACCTTTACTATGGATATCGGACATAGTATCAATCTACATAACATGTCGAGAAAATGTGATTGTATTTTTGAACCGGAATAGTTTCCGCACTAAGACTTCAAATGCAACATACATGTGTCACTGTGTTTGCTAGTGGAAAGGTTGTTATGCTTGGGTTGAGAAGTTTGGAGTATAGGACATTTGTTAACAATTTTCGGATTTCTAATTGGTTAATGATTGTTTTAAAGAAACTGTTTATTGTTAAGAAATCATTTTTCATATGTACAAAATTCCTAGCGCCACTCACTTGATTAAAGAAATCGATGATTATGATGAATTTTTCATTTTTTGTTCACATATTTAAATATTATATTTTTCAGAAGAATATGCTGGAGTTATGCTAAAGAAATTATATATCCAGAAATGAATGCCAAAATATGTGATAAGCCAGCAGAACTAATCGCCGATTTAGTGTACAATATATATTAGAATAACTTTTAATGAGTCATGCGATGACTCATTTTCGAGAATTTCAAAAATAGGACTCCACAAGACCACTTAAAGTAGGTATATATGGGCTTACGTGAGCAATTTGGTACCCTCCCCCTATTACTCAATAATTAATCAGAATTTAACAAATATTTTCATTAATTATTTCCTCTTATTTCATTATTTTTATTTAATTAAATAATATAATTTTATTTCTTTATTTTATTATTTAATTAATTTAGTTTAAATTTAAATTATTAATTCTTATATGTAATTCTTATTACTCTTTTTTACTAATTTACGAAAACTGAGACAAAAATATTCAAAATATATTAGTCAAACTTATTATACATTTAATTCAAAAAAAAATCAACAAAAACAAATTTTTTAACAAAGATTTATTTAAATAACATCCGGTATATCTTCAGCTGTTTCTTTGAGTTGCGAGTATGATGAATTCGGATCAAATTATTGAACAGCAAATGAGTCACCTCCCATATAATGTCCATATGCATAACTTTTTATGTCATACATAGGTTTAAAGTTGTAGGTGAAATTCCCATTAATTTAATTTTGTTGGATAAAAGTGACTCTTTCATTACATAGCAGTTACTAATCTTGACAGGCTTTTGAATTGTAATACTGTTTCAAATGTTAGAATTCGGAGTATTTGGTGTGAACGATGCTTGGATGGATTCAGATTGGCTGAAACCTTTAAGAAACATCAGGCATTATGTGAGAAAACCAACTAGGTACAACTTTGTATAGTTTACCTTCCGATAAGAACTTGATATTTAAAGAATGGTCTAAGATTGTGACTCCTCCTTTTGTTGTATATGCTGATTTTGAGGCTGTTTTACCCAAGGACGATAAATATTTTCAGCTCCACTTGCCGATTTCAGCCGGACTATTATTAATTAATATAAGATATATAAGAGTTTTTATGGTTTAAACTGTATTGAATAGTTTTTGACTGAAATAAATGACATTGGTGAAAAATAGTTTTATCTTACTTCTTAGATAATTCCAAAAAGAAAATGAAATTTCTTTCTTCTGACCAGAAAAGATCCTTTCGTTCTTCAACCATTTGTTACTTGTTTGGGGGCTGCTTGTTCCAAATGTAATATTTCAAGACAAATTAGGTTTATCATGCCTGTAATTTTTCATAATTTACTTGGATATGATTTACATCAAATTCTTAAATATGGTTTAAATGAAATGAAAAATTGGGATATTAGTTGTATTCCTACCAGCGGCGAAAAGTTTTTGACTTTTTGAGTTTATAGTTTAAACATTAAATTTATCGATTCTTGTAAATTTGTTAGTTCCAGTTTAAATGACGCAGTAAAAACCTTGACATTTCTGCCCTTAACACAGCTTAATTTAGGGAGACTATTGTTAATTCAAAGGGGATATTCCCATATAATTTTGCAACTTCTTTAGAAGTTTTAAGAGATACGTATGACTTACCACCAATTTGGGAAGGAGTCACGGCCGATGAATATGAAAAGGCACAACATATCTGGAAAGAATTTCATTGTAGATCATTGTTTGATTACATGATGTTATATCTTAAATTGGATGTTTTCTTACTAGCTGACCATTTTCAACAATTTCGTTCAAAATCTGTTGCACATAATCGACTTGAACCTCTTAATTTCTTGGGCATTCCAGGCATGAGCTGGAGTTCTGCTTTAATGACTTTAAAATCTCCTATCGAGTTGTTGCAAAATATGGAGATGTATAATTTTTTCGAAAGGGGGATCCGTGGTGTATTAAAATTTGTTAACAAACATCATGTAGTATCCTCCGACAATACATAACTTCTTTACATTGATATAAATAATTTGTATGGCTGGGCCTTAAGCCAAAGACTTCCATATAAGGATTTTAAATGGGTAACCAATACAGAAGAGTTAAATAAAATAATTTTTGTGAATCTGCATATTTGGAAGTACTTCCATTTGGATATACTTTGGAAGTTGATTTGGAAATTCCTGATTCGATTCACGACAAATTGGATGATTTTCCAGTTGGCGTTGAAAAGATGTGTCCATCTGGCTCTAAAGTTGAGAAGTTGATGCTTACACATCATCCCAAGAAGAACTATGTTCTTCATTGGAGACTCCTCAAGCTTTTTCTTTTTCTTGGTATAAAATTAATTCAAGTACATAGGGCAATTAAATTCACAAACGATAATATTTTTAAAGATTACATCGATACCAATACCCAACTTAATGCGGAATCGAGTAATGCTTTGGATAAAAATTATTATAAGTTATTAAATAATAGTCTTTACGACAAGACCGTAGAGAATCTGAAAAAACGACTGAATTTGCGTCTATGCAATTCGGCTTCTAGGCTAATTACATATACATCTAAACTAAGGTTTAAAAGGATTTAATAAATTGACAATGACTTAGTATCAGTCTTGCTAAATAAGGAAGCTATTTGTTTAGATAGACCCAGCTACATTGGACAATCTGTACTTGATCTATCGAAACTTAGAATTTATCAGCTGCAGTATGAAGAGTTACAAAAATATCGTAACGAATTCAACTTTAAAATTAATATCGTTGCAGGTGATACTGATTCATTTTTCCTTGAAGTTATTAACTGTAAACTTGATGTTCTTTTACTTGCAATGATCCGAGATAATTTGTTAGACACTTCTAATTGTAATCCTACTCATTCATTATACAGTAAGAACCTTGATTCTGTCATTGGAAAGTTCAAAGACGAGAATAAAGGTCTTAAATATAAGGAGTGGGTTTTTCTTAGACCTAAATGTTATAGCTTGTTAGGTGAGGATGAAACTAAAAAAGCCAAAGGAGCAACATTGAAAGGTAGTGACATAAAACATCAGTCGTACCTAGATTGTTATAATACTAACCAAATTTTTTCTATATCGCAAGCTAGAATAACTAGCAAAAATCACCAGCTATTCACCATAAAAAAATGGAAAAACTGCACTTACAAACGTAGATTATAAAAGGGTTTGGATGGGGAAAAATAAAAGTTATGCAATTGGGTATCATATGAGAGGTGACTCATTTGCTGTTCAATAATTCGATCCGAATTCATCATACTCGCAGCTCAAAGAAATATCTGAAGATATACAGGATATTAATTAAATAAATCTTTGTTAAAAAATTTGTTTATATTGATTTTTTTTGAATTAAATGTATAATAAGTTTGACTAATATATTTTGAATATTTTTGTCTCAGTTTTCGTAAATTAGTAAAAAAGAGTAATAAGAATTACATATAACGAATTAATAATTTAAATTTAAACTAAATTAATTAAATAATAAAATAAAGAATTGAAATTATATTATTTAATTAAATAAAAATAATGAAATAAAAGGAAATAATTAATGAAAATATTTGTTAAATTCTGATTAATTATTGAGTAATACGGGAGGGTACCAAATTGCTCCCGTAAGCCCATATCTACCTACTACTTAATGATATTTTTAAAATAATAATAATTTATTGATGAGTTTCAATAACTTTGTTTCAATAACCTTGATGAGTTATCGAATGAGTCATATAACCTTGTATGGGTAATTGGGTGAGGCAATGTCTTTGTTTCAATGACATTGATGAGTCATTGTCTTTGCTAGAAAATAGATAACAGTTTTTTCAGATTCATGCAAATTGCATAAATTTTAGAGTTTATTGTTGAATATTTAAATATTATTGTTATTCAATACAATTATTCTGTGTCTTTCTGAGAATACAAATTGTCTTTTAAACTTTCGAATACAATTTTTGTAAAAAAAAATTATATAAATAATTCAAATAACAATTCCGTTTTAGGGCCCTCTCCATCTTTGGTCACTGTGCTAGTGCACCTGTCAAGTTACGACACTGATGACGTGGCTTATTATAAGAATTATATAATTATTATATCGAACAATGCTTGTTTAGGACTTGAATCATATCATATTGTCACATTATGGAACAATCACAATATCAATGATGGTAGTTAACTCCACTGGCGTTCAGCTATTTGATCAATAATCGTTGAAAGATGGATTATGCAACAAATTAAACGCACTTATATCTCTTTGCAATAAAAACATTTTGTTCCACAGTAATAACAATGGAAAAACACGATTAACATCAATTCATAATTTACCGACACGAAGAAAGATTAAAATTTCTAAAACCTTAAAAATCAAATCCGGTTCCAAAATCATTTCCAAAATTAGTGTCGAATCCCGGATTGAAATCAGTAGTTGTTACAGTAGTGGTGACCGTATCACCGCCCATAGGCATCATTACATCATTTTCAATAGTAATGGTATTGGTTCCATCAATCAGCATAGGTGAGCCGGAATGGATAATTGTAGGGGGACACCAGGCACTACTCATAGCCCACATGGGCATAGTCATGGCAACTCCTAAACCCATACCGAGACCGAGACCCGCGGCTGCACCGATTGTAGGATCATAACCATAATTGTAATAATAACTAGTGCTTTTGCCGTAGTTAGGATCATGTCTGTTGATCTGTGAATTGGGATTAAGTTAAAACAAGATACATATGGTTAAATGCTAGTAATATCTAAAAACATACATTTTTTATGAAAACGAATAAAAGAGATTTGAAATTTTATTTGGGAAAGTAACAAAACTAATAAAATATCAGGGATTAATAGATTTGCAAGAATCGATTGAAAAAGAAATTTTAATCATAAAATGCCAATTTAACTATAATAATAATAATAATAATAATAATAATAATAATAATAATAATAATAATAATAATAATAATAATAATAATAATAATAATAATAATAATAATAATATAAAATGATGATTGCTTGGTAGCAGAATTTATTATTTAAAACAATAAAATGATAATTTAAGCCTTTTGCTGCAAATAATGTATTTAATGAAAGAATTTTCGACTATACGATAGTCCTTGTCAATCTCCTGGAATTTAGCAATGTTCTTCCCCAAAATACCCTTCAATCTTTCTTTTATTTCCTTTCTCTTAATTCTCATTGGTTGTAAATATAATGAATTGTTTTACTAAAAATTTTTAATTTATTCTATTTTTTTTAATTTCTTTATATATTGTCAGTTATTCTCAAAGTCAATGACAACAGATCAAATTCATGATTTCATTGATTTCTTCTTTAGTGTTGATCTTTGGCTGTCTGTTTATGATGAGAATTGCTTCTTTGATTCTGACATTTTTCTTTTGGATGTTTCCATTAGCTATGATTTCTATTGAAATATTTTTTCTTTCCTCTGTTGGCTGACACTGCCGGAGATGTCTGCCAACGAGGATGTTCCACCAGGATCTAGATGTTCTTTAACTCTTTGGTGCAATGTCCTGAGGGTACTTCCAATGTAGATTTCATTGCATACATTGCACGTGATGCAATAGACGATGTTTTTTCTAAAGCACATATCTTTCGGTGTCTGGCAGTTTTTCATTGTGCAATTGTTTTCTCTATTTATGTTGCCTGCCAGAGCCCTTCTCAATGTCCAAGATTTATGTGCTATCCGAATTGGAAGACCGGTACGTTTAAGTTCTTTCAGGATCTTGAAGTCGAGTATGTCACTGATGAATGGGATATTCAGATAGAAATATTTCTGATTCTTTTGTGTTAATTCCCTAGATCTTCTTCGGGTAGAATTCATTTTTTCAATGTCCTCACCTTGGTATCCGTTTCGGTGTAGGATTTTATTGAAATTTGATTGCTCTTTAAAGTTTTCGTTTTTCTCCGTGCATCGATTGGCTATTCTTCGTTTCTCGTTTCTTATGACATGTACTTTCTGTAAGTATGGAAGCGCTGATCTTTTAGAAATATTTATGCACCAAAGATCAGCGCTTCCATACTTACAGAAAGTACATGTCATAAGAAAGGAGAAACGAAGAATAGCCAATCGATGCACGGAGAAAAACGAAAACTTTAAAGAGCAATCAAATTTCAATAAAATCCTACACCGAAACGGATACCAAGGTGAGGACATTGAAAAAATGAATTCTACCCGAAGAAGATCTAGGGAATTAACACAAAAGAATCAGAAATATTTCTATCTGAATATCCCATTCATCAGTGACATACTCGACTTCAAGATCCTGAAAGAACTTAAATGTACCGGTCTTCCAATTCGGATAGCACATAAATCTTGGACATTGAGAAGGGCTCTGGCAGGCAACATAAATAGAGAAAACAATTGCACAATGAAAAACTGCCAGACACCGAAAGATATGTGCTTTAGAAAAAACATCGTCTATTGCATCACGTGCAATGTATGCAATGAAATCTACATTGGAAGTACCCTCAGGAAATTGCACCAAAGAGTTAAAGAACATCTAGATCCTGGTGGAACATCCTCGTTGGGCAGACATCTCCGGCAGTGTCAGCCAACAGAGGAAAGAAAAAATATTTCAATAGAAATCATAGCTAATGGAAACATCCAAAAGAAAAATGTCAGAATCAAAGAAGCAATTCTCATCATAAACAGACAGCCAAAGATCAACACTAAAGAAGAAATCAATGAAATCATGAATTTGATCTGTTGTCATTGACTTTGAGAATAACTGACAATATATAAAGAAATTAAAAAAAATAGAATAAATTAAAAATTTTTAGTAAAACAATTCATTATATTTACAACCAATGAGAATTAAGAGAAAGGAAATAAAAGAAAGATTGAAGGGTATTTTGGGGAAGAACATTGCTAAATTCCAGGAGATTGACAAGGACTATCGTATAGTCGAAAATTCTTTCATTAAATACATTATTTGCAGCAAAAGGCTTAAATTATCATTTTATTGTTTTAAATAATAATAATAATAATAATAATAATAATAATAATAATAATAATAATAATAATAATAATAATAATAATAATAATAAATAATTAGTAATAATAAAATTAAATATAAACAATAATAATAAATAATAATAACAGCAATAATTAATAATAATAATAATAAAATAAATAAATAATTATAATATATATATATATATATATATATATATATATATATATATATATATATATATATATATATATATATACTGATTTATAGTCTTCAAGTTCTCTTTTTAACAAATTCAATGGAAAAAACATCAGTGGTCAAATTGGGAAAAAAATTTCTTATAATAATAATTATTATTATTATCATAAATAAATAAATACTATAAATAAATAAATAATTACTATAAATATAAATATTATAAAAATAGCATAAATTAATTACTATAAATAAGATAAATACTAAATATAGGAATTTTATAATATATATTATTTATAAAAGTGCAAGGGAATTATTTATCCAACTGAGATTAGAGGCAAAAGAAAATCAATTACTTATAACAGCTGTGCTATACTGAGAAATAGTTTAATTCTCAACAGCCGGTGATTGTAGAGTATAAAAGTAGAATTCGAAACAGAAAAATCAAAGCTGAGAAATTAGTTAATAATTTGTAGTTAACTGTGAAATCTCGAGTAGACAATTTATAGATACTAACCATAAGGTTGATTTAAATATTTAACTTAAGCACACTCGAACACAAGTACTAGCATTTCTGTCTGATTTACTTGTTGGATTTAATATTTGTGACGGGAAATTAAATGGTAGCGATAGAACACCCTGGTTCTATACGATCGCGCAAATGTTGGGACTCTCTATCTATCTTGAACCATTCTTATTAGTACATCAGTGCGAGGCAATTAGATCCAATGTGTGTCATCTTTGTCTAAGGATGGTTTAGAATTAGCGGCATTTTTGGGAAAACTTATTCTAAAATTTTGTAAATAATTGTGGATAATCAAATACATTTTTGAAAACAAGTTAACGTGTTATCTTATTTAATCTATATCATTTATCTATACCTACACACTATTTATCTTTTGGAGTCAGATAAATCAGTAATTTGTGTTAGATATCTTTGTCCACAAGATCAATCTTAACAAAGTAAGAAACATAATAAAATATCAGCAGTAGGGTAATGTGTGGAGCCGGGAACAAAGAACTATGACGTCATCGATGACGTCACAAAGGAAATGACGCCATACCCCCCGGGGGAGGGGGGTATTTTTTTTTTAAATTACGTAACAAAGACATATTGCATAACAAAGGAAAAAAAAATTTTGAACAAAGACACATGACTCATCATACTTTTTAAATATATATTTTTTACATGAATATCAATCAATTATCCTGCAAAGATTATGCTTCTATTATCCAGAATTAAATGAAATTCTACAAGATAGAGATCCAGCTATCATTCCGGATTTGGTATACAACCAAACACGAATCTGGATATTCGATATAATAAACACCTTTCTATGGGATATCAAGATAGGAAGGGTGATGAAAGAAATGAAACCAGAGGTTCCTTGCATTTTCGGATGTAGCTGTTACAATTTCCGTAATATGGTGTTTGGTGAAGACTTTGAGAAATCACCACTCGAGTCAGATTGTATCAAAATAAATTTTTATGTTGAATTGTTTTGTTTTTGTAAATCGAAATAATAGAAATAGAAATAATAATAGTAATAGTAATAGTAATAATATAATTAATAATAGTAATATTAGAAATAATAATAAAAAACAATATTTATAATAAAAACATTAATGCAACATTAATGCAAATGACATGCAATTTAAAAAAAGACATGCAGCAATCTGATTGGTTGATAAACAATAGTCATATGTATAAAAACCCGGTACCATTTCATTTTAATCATAATTCACGATGACAATAAAAATTTCAAGCACTGAAAAGCCAAAAGTTGTTCCAGAACTTGTACAACCTGTTCAAATGTTCCACAACTATAAAATGTATTTTTTAAAAGAAGAAATCAATATGAAATTGGTGTCACCGATCAAGCTAATTCCTACCCAATTTCAATTTTTATCCGGCACGCTTTCAATGATAGATGTTAAATCTATTGATGAGGTTTTCAAACGGTTGAATACGAATCTATCTTGTAATCAACATGCATTTTTCAACAACCGATATGCAAGATTTTATGATTCCTTTGATGAAATCAGCTTCAAAGAAAACGAAAATTGGTATATAACAATTGCAATCCAAGGATATAAAGTTGATAATAATGATGTGTATTCTCCAATTTGGAAAATTATGTCTGCTAGACTTTCACAACTATTTTAATGTTATATTTAATAAATGTATTAGTCATATTTGTTTTTTCTCTTTATTAATTGCAACATTAATGCAAATGACATGCAAATTTAACAAAGAAAATTTAGAAACAAACTTATAATATAGTTTTAAAGTGATGAAAATGACTGCAGAAAAAGGTTAACATGATTAATTAAATACCGAATTATTTATTATTTAGAATTATTAATCAACTTTTTGTTGGCAAAATTAGCAGAAATATCTGGTGTAAAAATTGAGGATATATTATCTGTTACAAATGCATTAAATATCGGCTGGGTAGTTGAGAGTCAAGATTCAGGATTTGACGATCAGGAAGAAACTCAAGAAATTGATGACGAAATCTATGAACCTATAGAGGAACCTAAAGATAATATTACGAATGATTGTATTGATCATGTCGTTGAAAATATAATGAAATGTGGAGATGACGACTGCGAATGTGTTAATAAATTTTAAAATTGAATTATTTTCATTTAAATATACTATTAAAAACAATAACATTAATTTTTATTCATATATCTACAGAAAATATACATTATAACAACTCCAGTTGTAAGTCTTATATAGTTTTTCATTTTTCTTTTGATTTCATCAGTTTCTTTAACATTGCAGGCCAGTTTATTTAATACACCCCATCCGCCATTGGTTTCTATCCATGGTGTAAACTTGGACTTGATTATCTAGAAATGAATATTATTTAATATATATGTAGATTATAAAAGAAATCTTACTTCTAAAGACCACCGATAATAATGTTCTGAGTCATGTTGACCTTTTGCAATGATTATCTTCATGTAGGTGAATCCTATAATTATCCTTGTCCATTTCATGGCTTCATCGAAAAGACACTGAAATATTCTATTGAAGTAATACTTCTTGGTTTCCAGGGATTCCATCTCCATCATCTGCTGATAATCGATATGTTCACCTTCAATGATTTGTTCAGTTCGATTGACCGGGAAATTGATGCTGTCGACTATATTCGCGGTGACAATTCCGTTTAGAACATTTTTCACTAAATTGAGACATTTTTACAATAATTTTTAATATACTGCTTTATTTATATTACTACCGTATGATTCTGATTGGTTGATAGACTATAAATGTAAAAGAAAGGTTTTGATTTGATACACCAGGAAAACTATATGCATATTGCTAATTATTATAACGAGTGTGTGCTAACACAATACTATAAATTTTATAATATTCGACTATGTTTTTAGTTAACCATGATTTGTGATAGAAATTTGAAATTATATAATAATAATAATAATAATAATAATAATAATAATAATAATAATAATAATAATAATAATAATAATAAATTTAGAAAATGTGTTTTATTACATTGTTTAATAATATCATTGTACCCTTGCGAGTTGTTGAGAGTGATCAGTACCCTTGTGAGCAGTACCCATAGGGGGACAAAATATTTTGTCGGATAGACTCGGAGTATATAGATTAATACTAATAATAATAATAATAATAATAATAATAATAATAATAATAATAATAATAATAATAATATATCAATAGATAGATTTTAAGATGAGCTATCGATGAGAACACTAACTTGTTGCATGTGTGGACACTAATAATATTTTTATACATTGTGTGTGACCATAGGGGGACAGAATATCTTGTCTGATAGACTATATATACATTGTGTGTAATAATAATTTTATTTTGTCAACTTAACCGTCAAAATAAGTTTTTAAATTTAAAATACCGCAACGTAATATATTTAAAAAGTATGATGAGTCATGTGTCTTTGTTCAAAATTTTTTCCTTTGTTACGTAATATGTCTGTGTTGCGTAATTTAAAGAAAAATTTAAAAAAAAATAAACCCCCCCGGGGGTATGACGTCATTTCCTTTGTGACGTCATCGATGACGTCATAGTTCTTTGTTCCCGGCTCCACACATTACCCTACTATCAGCGATTAATTTTTTTTTCAATAGATTTGCAAGAATCGATTATAAGAGAAATTTTAATTATAAAATGCAAATTTAACTATAATAATAATATAAAAGTATCAAAGTAATGGTGTAAAATATTTTTGTCGGATGTCTCACTTGAATAAAATAAACAGTACAAGCTTTGTGATACCCAGTGCAAATCCCAATAGTAGACTAGTTTCGAGCTTTTGGCTCTCATCAGTACTATGCGGGAGACACGAAGATTTCTCTTCGCGCCAGGTAAGTATACAATATTGTTGATTCAACTCTATTGCATACTTTCCCCGGTACACTGGAAATCACATCGCTTGAAAAATAGCTTGGTCACAGAAAAAAAAATCTGTAAACTTGTAAACATGGCGTATGAAAAATCATAATCACCTCTGCGGACTAAAAAATTAGTCGATACACAGAAACTGTTTACAAGTGCATCCGATTACCTTTAGCATTTTTGACTTTCAAAGTAATGGTGTAAAATATTTTTGTCGGATGTCTCACTTGAATAAAATAAACAGTACAAGCTTTGTGATACCCAGTGCAAATCCCAATAGTAGACTAGTTTCGAGCTTTTGGCTCTCATCAGTACTATGCGGGAGACACGAAGATTTCTCTTCGCGCCAGGTAAGTATACAATATTGTTGATTCAACTCTATTGCATACTTTCCCCGGTACACTGGAAATCACATCGCTTGAAAAATAGCTTGGTCACAGAAAAAAAAAATCTGTAAACTTGTAAACATGGCGTATGAAAAATCATAATCACCTCTGCGGACTAAAAAATTAGTCGATACACAGAAACTGTTTACAAGTGCATCCGATTACCTTTAGCATTTTTGACTTTCAAAGTAATGGTGTAAAATATTTTTGTCGGATGTCTCACTTGAATAAAATAAACAGTACAAGCTTTGTGATACCCAGTGCAAATCCCAATAGTAGACTAGTTTCGAGCTTTTGGCTCTCATCAGTACTATGCGGGAGACACGAAGATTTCTCTTCGCGCCAGGTAAGTATACAATATTGTTGATTCAACTCTATTGCATACTTTCCCCGGTACACTGGAAATCACATCGCTTGAAAAATAGCTTGGTCACAGAAAAAAAAATCTGTAAACTTGTAAACATGGCGTATGAAAAATCATAATCACCTCTGCGGACTAAAAAATTAGTCGATACACAGAAACTGTTTACAAGTGCATCCGATTACCTTTAGCATTTTTGACTTTCAAAGTAATGGTGTAAAATATTTTTGTCGGATGTCTCACTTGAATAAAATAAACAGTACAAGCTTTGTGATACCCAGTGCAAATCCCAATAGTAGACTAGTTTCGAGCTTTTGGCTCTCATCAGTACTATGCGGGAGACACGAAGATTTCTCTTCGCGCCAGGTAAGTATACAATATTGTTGATTCAACTCTATTGCATACTTTCCCCGGTACACTGGAAATCACATCGCTTGAAAAATAGCTTGGTCACAGAAAAAAAAATCTGTAAACTTGTAAACATGGCGTATGAAAAATCATAATCACCTCTGCGGACTAAAAAATTAGTCGATACACAGAAACTGTTTACAAGTGCATCCGATTACCTTTAGCATTTTTGACTTTCAAAGTAATGGTGTAAAATATTTTTGTCGGATGTCTCACTTGAATAAAATAAACAGTACAAGCTTTGTGATACCCAGTGCAAATCCCAATAGTAGACTAGTTTCGAGCTTTTGGCTCTCATCAGTACTATGCGGGAGACACGAAGATTTCTCTTCGCGCCAGGTAAGTATACAATATTGTTGATTCAACTCTATTGCATACTTTCCCCGGTACACTGGAAATCACATCGCTTGAAAAATAGCTTGGTCACAGAAAAAAAAATCTGTAAACTTGTAAACATGGCGTATGAAAAATCATAATCACCTCTGCGGACTAAAAAATTAGTCGATACACAGAAACTGTTTACAAGTGCATCCGATTACCTTTAGCATTTTTGACTTTCAAAGTAATGGTGTAAAATATTTTTGTCGGATGTCTCACTTGAATAAAATAAACAGTACAAGCTTTGTGATACCCAGTGCAAATCCCAATAGTAGACTAGTTTCGAGCTTTTGGCTCTCATCAGTACTATGCGGGAGACACGAAGATTTCTCTTCGCGCCAGGTAAGTATACAATATTGTTGATTCAACTCTATTGCATACTTTCCCCGGTACACTGGAAATCACATCGCTTGAAAAATAGCTTGGTCACAGAAAAAAAAATCTGTAAACTTGTAAACATGGCGTATGAAAAATCATAATCACCTCTGCGGACTAAAAAATTAGTCGATACACAGAAACTGTTTACAAGTGCATCCGATTACCTTTAGCATTTTTGACTTTCAAAGTAATGGTGTAAAATATTTTTGTCGGATGTCTCACTTGAATAAAATAAACAGTACAAGCTTTGTGATACCCAGTGCAAATCCCAATAGTAGACTAGTTTCGAGCTTTTGGCTCTCATCAGTACTATGCGGGAGACACGAAGATTTCTCTTCGCGCCAGGTAAGTATACAATATTGTTGATTCAACTCTATTGCATACTTTCCCCGGTACACTGGAAATCACATCGCTTGAAAAATAGCTTGGTCACAGAAAAAAAAATCTGTAAACTTGTAAACATGGCGTATGAAAAATCATAATCACCTCTGCGGACTAAAAAATTAGTCGATACACAGAAACTGTTTACAAGTGCATCCGATTACCTTTAGCATTTTTGACTTTCAAAGTAATGGTGTAAAATATTTTTGTCGGATGTCTCACTTGAATAAAATAAACAGTACAAGCTTTGTGATACCCAGTGCAAATCCCAATAGTAGACTAGTTTCGAGCTTTTGGCTCTCATCAGTACTATGCGGGAGACACGAAGATTTCTCTTCGCGCCAGGTAAGTATACAATATTGTTGATTCAACTCTATTGCATACTTTCCCCGGTACACTGGAAATCACATCGCTTGAAAAATAGCTTGGTCACAGAAAAAAAAATCTGTAAACTTGTAAACATGGCGTATGAAAAATCATAATCACCTCTGCGGACTAAAAAATTAGTCGATACACAGAAACTGTTTACAAGTGCATCCGATTACCTTTAGCATTTTTGACTTTCAAAGTAATGGTGTAAAATATTTTTGTCGGATGTCTCACTTGAATAAAATAAACAGTACAAGCTTTGTGATACCCAGTGCAAATCCCAATAGTAGACTAGTTTCGAGCTTTTGGCTCTCATCAGTACTATGCGGGAGACACGAAGATTTCTCTTCGCGCCAGGTAAGTATACAATATTGTTGATTCAACTCTATTGCATACTTTCCCCGGTACACTGGAAATCACATCGCTTGAAAAATAGCTTGGTCACAGAAAAAAAAATCTGTAAACTTGTAAACATGGCGTATGAAAAATCATAATCACCTCTGCGGACTAAAAATTAGTCGATACACAGAAACTGTTTACAAGTGCATCCGATTACCTTTAGCATTTTTGACTTTCAAAGTAATGGTGTAAAATATTTTTGTCGGATGTCTCACTTGAATAAAATAAACAGTACAAGCTTTGTGATACCCAGTGCAAATCCCAATAGTAGACTAGTTTCGAGCTTTTGGCTCTCATCAGTACTATGCGGGAGACACGAAGATTTCTCTTCGCGCCAGGTAAGTATACAATATTGTTGATTCAACTCTATTGCATACTTTCCCCGGTACACTGGAAATCACATCGCTTGAAAAATAGCTTGGTCACAGAAAAAAAAATCTGTAAACTTGTAAACATGGCGTATGAAAAATCATAATCACCTCTGCGGACTAAAAAATTAGTCGATACACAGAAACTGTTTACAAGTGCATCCGATTACCTTTAGCATTTTTGACTTTCAAAGTAATGGTGTAAAATATTTTTGTCGGATGTCTCACTTGAATAAAATAAACAGTACAAGCTTTGTGATACCCAGTGCAAATCCCAATAGTAGACTAGTTTCGAGCTTTTGGCTCTCATCAGTACTATGCGGGAGACACGAAGATTTCTCTTCGCGCCAGGTAAGTATACAATATTGTTGATTCAACTCTATTGCATACTTTCCCCGGTACCAAGCTATTTTTCAAGCGATGTGATTTCCAGTGTACCGGGGAAAGTATGCAATAGAGTTGAATCAACAATATTGTATACTTACCTGGCGCGAAGAGAAATCTTCGTGTCTCCCGCATAGTACTGATGAGAGCCAAAAGCTCGAAACTAGTCTACTATTGGGATTTGCACTGGGTATCACAAAGCTTGTACTGTTTATTTTATTCAAGTGAGACATCCGACAAAAATATTTTACACCATTACTTTGAAAGTCAAAAATGCTAAAGGTAATCGGATGCACTTGTAAACAGTTTCTGTGTATCGACTAATTTTTAGTCCGCAGAGGTGATTATGATTTTTCATACGCCATGTTTACAAGTTTACAGATTTTTTTTTCTGTGACCAAGCTATTTTTCAAGCGATGTGATTTCCAGTGTACCGGGGAAAGTATGCAATAGAGTTGAATCAACAATATTGTATACTTACCTGGCGCGAAGAGAAATCTTCGTGTCTCCCGCATAGTACTGATGAGAGCCAAAAGCTCGAAACTAGTCTACTATTGGGATTTGCACTGGGTATCACAAAGCTTGTACTGTTTATTTTATTCAAGTGAGACATCCGACAAAAATATTTTACACCATTACTTTGAAAGTCAAAAATGCTAAAGGTAATCGGATGCACTTGTAAACAGTTTCTGTGTATCGACTAATTTTTTAGTCCGCAGAGGTGATTATGATTTTTCATACGCCATGTTTACAAGTTTACAGATTTTTTTTTCTGTGACCAAGCTATTTTTCAAGCGATGTGATTTCCAGTGTACCGGGGAAAGTATGCAATAGAGTTGAATCAACAATATTGTATACTTACCTGGCGCGAAGAGAAATCTTCGTGTCTCCCGCATAGTACTGATGAGAGCCAAAAGCTCGAAACTAGTCTACTATTGGGATTTGCACTGGGTATCACAAAGCTTGTACTGTTTATTTTATTCAAGTGAGACATCCGACAAAAATATTTTACACCATTACTTTGAAAGTCAAAAATGCTAAAGGTAATCGGATGCACTTGTAAACAGTTTCTGTGTATCGACTAATTTTTTAGTCCGCAGAGGTGATTATGATTTTTCATACGCCATGTTTACAAGTTTACAGATTTTTTTTTCTGTGACCAAGCTATTTTTCAAGCGATGTGATTTCCAGTGTACCGGGGAAAGTATGCAATAGAGTTGAATCAACAATATTGTATACTTACCTGGCGCGAAGAGAAATCTTCGTGTCTCCCGCATAGTACTGATGAGAGCCAAAAGCTCGAAACTAGTCTACTATTGGGATTTGCACTGGGTATCACAAAGCTTGTACTGTTTATTTTATTCAAGTGAGACATCCGACAAAAATATTTTACACCATTACTTTGAAAGTCAAAAATGCTAAAGGTAATCGGATGCACTTGTAAACAGTTTCTGTGTATCGACTAATTTTTTAGTCCGCAGAGGTGATTATGATTTTTCATACGCCATGTTTACAAGTTTACAGATTTTTTTTTTTTTTTTCTGTGACCAAGCTATTTTTCAAGCGATGTGATTTCCAGTGTACCGGGGAAAGTATGCAATAGAGTTGAATCAACAATATTGTATACTTACCTGGCGCGAAGAGAAATCTTCGTGTCTCCCGCATAGTACTGATGAGAGCCAAAAGCTCGAAACTAGTCTACTATTGGGATTTGCACTGGGTATCACAAAGCTTGTACTGTTTATTTTATTCAAGTGAGACATCCGACAAAAATATTTTACACCATTACTTTGAAAGTCAAAAATGCTAAAGGTAATCGGATGCACTTGTAAACAGTTTCTGTGTATCGACTAATTTTTTAGTCCGCAGAGGTGATTATGATTTTTCATACGCCATGTTTACAAGTTTACAGATTTTTTTTTCTGTGACCAAGCTATTTTTCAAGCGATGTGATTTCCAGTGTACCGGGGAAAGTATGCAATAGAGTTGAATCAACAATATTGTATACTTACCTGGCGCGAAGAGAAATCTTCGTGTCTCCCGCATAGTACTGATGAGAGCCAAAAGCTCGAAACTAGTCTACTATTGGGATTTGCACTGGGTATCACAAAGCTTGTACTGTTTATTTTATTCAAGTGAGACATCCGACAAAAATATTTTACACCATTACTTTGAAAGTCAAAAATGCTAAAGGTAATCGGATGCACTTGTAAACAGTTTCTGTGTATCGACTAATTTTTTAGTCCGCAGAGGTGATTATGATTTTTCATACGCCATGTTTACAAGTTTACAGATTTTTTTTTCTGTGACCAAGCTATTTTTCAAGCGATGTGATTTCCAGTGTACCGGGGAAAGTATGCAATAGAGTTGAATCAACAATATTGTATACTTACCTGGCGCGAAGAGAAATCTTCGTGTCTCCCGCATAGTACTGATGAGAGCCAAAAGCTCGAAACTAGTCTACTATTGGGATTTGCACTGGGTATCACAAAGCTTGTACTGTTTATTTTATTCAAGTGAGACATCCGACAAAAATATTTTACACCATTACTTTGAAAGTCAAAATGCTAAAGGTAATCGGATGCACTTGTAAACAGTTTCTGTGTATCGACTAATTTTTTAGTCCGCAGAGGTGATTATGATTTTTCATACGCCATGTTTACAAGTTTACAGATTTTTTTTTCTGTGACCAAGCTATTTTTCAAGCGATGTGATTTCCAGTGTACCGGGGAAAGTATGCAATAGAGTTGAATCAACAATATTGTATACTTACCTGGCGCGAAGAGAAATCTTCGTGTCTCCCGCATAGTACTGATGAGAGCCAAAAGCTCGAAACTAGTCTACTATTGGGATTTGCACTGGGTATCACAAAGCTTGTACTGTTTATTTTATTCAAGTGAGACATCCGACAAAAATATTTTACACCATTACTTTGAAAGTCAAAAATGCTAAAGGTAATCGGATGCACTTGTAAACAGTTTCTGTGTATCGACTAATTTTTTAGTCCGCAGAGGTGATTATGATTTTTCATACGCCATGTTTACAAGTTTACAGATTTTTTTTTCTGTGACCAAGCTATTTTTCAAGCGATGTGATTTCCAGTGTACCGGGGAAAGTATGCAATAGAGTTGAATCAACAATATTGTATACTTACCTGGCGCGAAGAGAAATCTTCGTGTCTCCCGCATAGTACTGATGAGAGCCAAAAGCTCGAAACTAGTCTACTATTGGGATTTGCACTGGGTATCACAAAGCTTGTACTGTTTATTTTATTCAAGTGAGACATCCGACAAAAATATTTTACACCATTACTTTGAAAGTCAAAAATGCTAAAGGTAATCGGATGCACTTGTAAACAGTTTCTGTGTATCGACTAATTTTTTAGTCCGCAGAGGTGATTATGATTTTTCATACGCCATGTTTACAAGTTTACAGATTTTTTTTTCTGTGACCAAGCTATTTTTCAAGCGATGTGATTTCCAGTGTACCGGGGAAAGTATGCAATAGAGTTGAATCAACAATATTGTATACTTACCTGGCGCGAAGAGAAATCTTCGTGTCTCCCGCATAGTACTGATGAGAGCCAAAAGCTCGAAACTAGTCTACTATTGGGATTTGCACTGGGTATCACAAAGCTTGTACTGTTTATTTTATTCAAGTGAGACATCCGACAAAAATATTTTACACCATTACTTTGAAAGTCAAAAATGCTAAAGGTAATCGGATGCACTTGTAAACAGTTTCTGTGTATCGACTAATTTTTTAGTCCGCAGAGGTGATTATGATTTTTCATACGCCATGTTTACAAGTTTACAGATTTTTTTTTCTGTGACCAAGCTATTTTTCAAGCGATGTGATTTCCAGTGTACCGGGGAAAGTATGCAATAGAGTTGAATCAACAATATTGTATACTTACCTGGCGCGAAGAGAAATCTTCGTGTCTCCCGCATAGTACTGATGAGAGCCAAAAGCTCGAAACTAGTCTACTATTGGGATTTGCACTGGGTATCACAAAGCTTGTACTGTTTATTTTAATATAAAAGTAATATTAATAATAAAAATAATATAATAAATAATTAAAATAAATAATAAAATAAATAATTATAATAAAAATAATATAAATAATAATTATAATAATTAATCATTAATAATAAATAATTATAATAAATAATAATAAAATAAATAATTATAATAAAAATAATATAAATAATAATTATAGTAATTAATCATTAATTATAAATAATAAAAATAATAAAAATAAATATTAATAATAATAATAAATTGCAATCAAAATATTAATTGTTCGAAATATTTTTCAAGTTTTCGCAAAAATTGTTTTTCAAATAAAATAACTTACCGTTTTACTTTCACCATTATTTTGACGGTTTCCCGCGTTCTCTGGTACCAATTTGCTGTCTAGAGATGTTTCTGTGTTATGAGGAAGCTGTATAAATTAATTAATTAATTTTTTAAATTTGATATTTAAATGCTATCAGTTTAACCCTTTATAGGGCAAAGGCTGAAATTGGTTAATATATTAACCAATTGCTTTAAGGTCTATATTTCTAATACTGCCCAAATAAACATCAAATTTAATACGTCAATACTTTGTCTAGAACGCTCTTTGGTTAATTTATTTTTCTAACTGCGTGAAGTTTGCGTTGTTACATAGAATTCTGAAAATGGAAACTTGTCGTCGTTCTGCCTTTTGTAGCACTCTGAAAGATCCAAAAAGAAAAATTATATGTATGTATACAGTGTAATGTGCCGTTGTGCGTTTTGTGTTTTGAACCATTTTACAAGAATAGTTGTAACAAAATATAATTAATACTTGCTTGAAATGTTTATATTTTTTGTAATAAAATTTTGTACAAAATATTTATCTATTTTATTACATAAATTTATTTTCTAACATTTTTAAATAAAAATTAACAACGACTGCCGACAGAAACTGTTGGTCACAATATTTGTAAATTCAAATTTTTACTTTGACTCCAAAGCGTATTTATTAATTCACAATTCAAAACTCTTGAACACGATAAGCTTTATTAATATCCACGCGGGATTGTACAAATTTCAATCACAACCAATTAACTATAAACCAATTTATCACACAGAGCTTATTTCGACACTACGTGAAGAATAGCCCTTTCTGTAATCACAAAAATAATCACTAGCCGTCAACTACTCAATTACAGGAAACGTTGATCGATTGCTCTATTTGCTTTGACCACTTAATTTATTTACTCCAATTCCACTTTATATTCAATTTTACAAAAGATTCTCGACACTTCTCGTTTCACTCTGTTTTTGATTCTCCTTTTTAACTCTTTTCGTCTCTAATTTCGTTCTATTTTTGTTCCTAATTTCGTTCTGTTTTGTTCTACTTTTGATTTTTTTTGTTCTGATTTTGTTCTGATTTCTCAGTCAACTGTTCCGCTTTATATAGTCTATTTCATTTGTGGCACTGGCGACAGATTCAGTTTTCCATTTTCCTTTTTCTCTACGTCAGCCTTATCTCTGACAGATATCAAGATATTTTTCCATTTTCCTTTTTTGTTAAACCACCTTCTCCCGACAATTTCGCTATCTTTGACAAGCTGTCAAGATACAGCTTTTCCCCTTATTTTGTTTTTCTGGAATTTGAAATTCCACCTTCATTTGTACTTCTTAATTAACTATGACCTTTGTTTTAATTTCTTCTTTGTTTCCTTTTCTTTGATTTATCTTTCTCATTTTTAATTTCTTTTTATTCCCGTTTTCTTTTCTGAGTTCCCATAGATCGTCCTGTTTGTCACGGTGATCTTCCCCCAGGTAATTTATTTATTTATTATGTTATTTATCATTTAGGTAACCTCAACATTGACAATGAGACTAATGACGTCAGCATAGATCAAAGATGGGAAGTGAAACCAATTGAGTGAATTATATGCAAATTCCAACGTCATCTGGCGATTATAATTTGCCTTCGAGTCTGAGTCACTGCTTTCTAAAACAAGGCCTAAAAATATGCGGCGACCGCGCGTCAAGGTTCTAGGACAAAATGGTATGAGAATAAAATGGTATTGGAGAAAATGGTACGGACAAAATGGTACTAGGATTAAATGGCACTAGTATTAAATTATATAGATTTAACT
Organism: Schmidtea polychroa; assembly: GCA_959609185.1. Lineage (NCBI taxonomy): Eukaryota > Metazoa > Platyhelminthes > Tricladida > Dugesiidae > Schmidtea > Schmidtea polychroa. The sequence goes on from CAUHTR010001169.1 coordinate 54,563, forward strand.
TTGTTTAAATAAAAATAGTTATGAAGATAAAAGAAATTCTAATAATTTTTAACCATATTTCTCCTATTATAATATCAAAATTAAATAATTAAAATAAATGACGAATAATAAATTTTTTCTTTGATTCTAAATTTAGAGAAATTTCAATTGCGTAATACCCATTGACAAGACAAATCATCCACAAAAGATATTTACATTTCCAGACAGACTGTGCTACTTATCCATAATTTCCTAACGAAATACATACTAAATTTTTACCCCAATGAAATCAAGAACCAACTATTTTAATTCGTTTGAATTCTTCTAGCCTGAATTAATCAATTAATCTTTCTTTTATAAAATATTGTTTTGAATAACGAAAACAAAATTACATGTCTTCCTGAATTTTAAAAATAGTATTTACTAGAAATATTTGACAGATAAGAATAAAAGAACCCATTTTACAAATCGAAATTTAACATGAAATAATTAAGGTTTCTAGGACAAAATGGTAGAGGACAAAATGATACGGTCAATGAACTGTCATTTAAACATTGAAACTATTGTAAATAAAGCAATTTATTTTAATTATCTGAGTTTAAAAAATTAGCCATGAGTTTGAGTCACGGACGATTGCACATGTATTGCTTTATTTGCTTCAGTTCATGGAAGACTGATTTTGTCTGATAGTATGATTCCAATTCTGTGTTCAAGCATTGGCTTTATCTGTTCATGGAAGACTGATTATGACGAAGCCAAGAAATAACTTGATGTGACAGTTTGTTGTACGCTTCAATAATCTTACAGTCCCTATAAAAAGGCCTTCAAATTTTGCCTGTTAATCTGATTCCAATTCTGTGTTCAAGCATTGGCTTTATCTGTTCATGGAAGACTGATTATCACGAAGCCAAGAAATAACTTGATGTGACAGTTTGTTGTACGCTTCAATAATCTTACAGTCCCTATAAAAATGCCTTCAAATTTTGCCTGTTAATCTGATTCCAATTCTGTGTTCAAGCATGGGCTTCACCTGCTTTAGTTCATCTGCTTCATGCGCCTCAGATTCAGTTCCTGTGACTGAAGTTAACCAGGCTTTCTCTTACGTTAGTCCGGTGTACACTGGCGCGTTAGCAAATATGTGTATTATTATTATTATTATTATTATTATTATTATTATTATTATTATTATTATTATTATTCGCGGTAGATTGATTTTGTTGATTACGATTTTTTGCAATAAAGAACATTAAAAATAACTTTTGTTGATTAAATATGCAGGTTGTTAACATTTTAAACTTCAAATTGAGCTAATTTTCTAATAACAATTAGCCTATCTAAAGTGACATGGTATTTATCAAAATGCATTTTTATTGGTTATTCTATCAGTTTAGTTCGTTATTTTTTTATTCATATTGTCCATACCATTTAATCCTAGTACCATTTTGTCCGTACCATTTTGTCCAATACCATTTTGTCCTCATATAATTTTGTCCGTACCATTTTGTCCTCATACCATTTTGTCCGTACCATTTTGTCCAATACCATTTTGTCCTCATACCATTTTGTCCCGCCACCCGCGTCAATAGTAATATTCTACATCATCTGCCTGCCTACATGATTTATTGATTTTACAGGGATTAATAGGAGTTGACAAAGAGTTTCGGTTTCCGGCTTTCTGCTGTGCATTTATTAATTAAAATGTTTCATTTTTCAGGTTTGAAAATGGGCCCCGTTTTCCCTACCTACTCCAGTTGCGGCCCATACTTACGCTACTGCCTATAAGGTAGTGTATTTTCACCGTTTTCGGTACGATTTTTTTAGATATTATTACATCCCGACATGTCACTAGATAGGTAAGCAAGGAGCATTAAACATTGCGTAACTCTATATTTATATATGTGGCATATACAGACCTGCGAATATGTAATCAAATTCTAATATGTCGCACTAATATATTATTAAACCTAGAATGTTACGAGTTAAAATCAACAAAGAAATCAGAGTAAAGGAATAAAATACGTTTAAATAACATCATTAAATCAACAAAACCAAATTGGATTTAGAAAAAGCGGCTACACAGCAAAGTTTACCACATTGTGGTGGAAATTCATCAAAGAAAGAAAAAGAAAATAATTATGGTTTAGTTAACCAGAATAAAGTGCTCCAAAGAAACACCGCGCGGGTTTAATGGACCCGGCTTATTTTAAATTGCTGTTACGTGTATTATAATGAATGTAAAAATTAAATATAATAAATAACTTTTAAAAATTGTTTATTAATTAAAAATATAAAGAAAAAAATCAAATATTATACAAGAATTAACATTTTGTAATAGAAAAAGTAAATGAACATTTAATTATTGCAATTTAAATTTCGTTTCGGGTCCAATGGACCCGGGCGGTAGACTGAGGGTTAACATACACCTATATCCCCTCGAATACCCACACAACACGACGGGTTGTCGGATACAGGGCGGGAGGAAGGCCCAACCGGCTCACATCTACCTACTTATATGAATTAATTATTTATCAGTAGTAAATTAACTATTAAGGTACGACTGTTGTAATTCTAATATATATGACTCCCTTACCATAAAATGTTCCTTCCCTGGTATCGCTCTATCAGTTGCATTTCCCATGAATGTTGCTCAGGTATCATAAATAATATAACAGCTGTATGTGATTTCTCATAATCAGCAATACAAAAATGGTTAACCATATCAAAAGTTCACAATTAAATTGCTATGATTGATCAAGGTCAGGAGTACCTCATATATTCAAGGGTCGGTAAAATTTTATATTGTTACTTATATTATAATTATTGTTGTAGACTTAATCAATGATGCTATTCTATTTAATGTCCCGATTTTAGTAATCCAGCCCCCCCCCATCACCAATAGACAGTTTCCCTGTTGACCATACTTCCCATAACTTTCCTACAAATTAATTATTGAGTTTAATATATTTAGTGAACTTTTATATTTAAAGCTGATATTATAACATATTAACAAGCCTACAGTTTAAAAGCCTACATGTTAAATGATTTGTTAGCATAACTTACTACTGAATCAATGGCGCGCATCCACATTCTTAATTATTAATAAAGTAAAGCAAATTTAAAATTTCACATGGAATGAATTCAATTTTTTTCATCAAAAAAAAATACATACATCATGTCATCTTGATCAGAGAAATAGAAATATTCCATTTCACTGGGATTTTTAGAATTCACACATGGAAAACCAATCATTAAATCAATTGAAACGTCACCTGGTAGATCTGGACGATTTGGAACCATATTACAAATTTTTCCCACAGCAATATATTTAAAAACTTTCTATAGGCAAATTTAATATAATCGACAGCAAAACTAATAATAACATCAAGCCTAATTCGATTTGTGAAATGAGAATCTTTTCCACTGGTATAAAATTCAAAGGTGCCATCATAATATAAAATTGCGTAACAGACTTTCCAGCAACTAAAAATGTCAAAAAAACATTCTAATAATTAAATAAAAATTGAATTTTTAGATATTTTGATACCATCGTAGTGAGTCAAGTAGCCTCGTCTAATAATCATTTATAGTGAATTCAAAACTAAATTGATGAAGTATTACAGGCAAATTTATAAAAACTTTTGATGGTATTAATTAAATATTTAGAATTAAATAGATTAAACTCGGTATAATATATTTTAAAATTTAAATTTAAAAATAAATTATGGTAAAATACATTCATTTAAATAAACAAACTAACAAAACATAATTTGAAATAAAGCAGAAAAGAATTAAATTTAATATTCATCATATTCCATCTTATAAATATTTTTTAAAAATTTAGTTACTTGAGGTAATTTTCTTTTTACCAATCGATAAATTTTATTTTTTAATAAAACTTAATTATATAAATTTATGGACAATTTTAATAACTATAATAAATGATTTACGATTTAAGTATATTATTTTTAAACAAATTAAAAATATCAATAAATGATACCTATAAATATTAAATAAAGACGATAACTTAACAAAATAAAAATAAACTCTAGAACTCAATTTTATTTTACAAACTTTAATCTATTAAACATTTGACATTGTTTAAATAACAATGTTACTATAACAACAATAATTTTCAATTTCAATTTCTGAATTATAAATTTTGTGAAATTAATTAAATTTATATTTTATAACTTAATATAATATATTAATGAAGGGTATTTATTTTATTATTCAAGTTTGTTTGGTAAATTATATCTTTTAGCTAAATCGAGAAACAAATCTAAAAGAGACAATGAGACACCTGAGAAATGTTTATCGGATGATGATAAAGGAAATGTGTTGGATAGCGACTTAACTAACAATAAGTTACGTGACATTTATGCTGATCTTAAAATTACCGAAGAAACTTTACAAGAGGTTTTATTATAAATTTCCTTACCATAATAGTCTTTTAGTTTTTTTACGATAAAATTCAATCTACTCCTGAAAATAATAAAAAATCTAGCTTTAATGTAAGATGTTTAATTCCACAAGAAAACCGGAAAATGCCGACTCAAAAGTAAAATCTAAATTAGTTCTATAAATTTTTAATAAATTATAGGATATGTGTACTTAAAAAAGCACCTTCAGATGTTCCTGCAATTCCAAGTAGTTCTTTGATCGATCAGAATAATCTGCGATTCGACAGTTCAAATAGGCCCGTGCAATATAGTATATTAGGCACTGTTGAAGATTACTTTAGAATATCCCTTGAGAAAGATAAAATAAAATTACAAGTCAGTTTTACTTTATACTTTTTCCCTATATTATGATGAGTATTATTATTATTATTATTATTATTATTATTATTATTATTATTATTATTATTATTATTATTATTATTATTATTATTATTATTATTATTATTATTATTATTATTATTATTATTATTATTATTATTATTATTATTATTATTATTATTATTATTATTATTATTATTATTATTATTATTATTATTATTATTATTATTATTATTATTATTATTATTATTATAACAAATTTTAATAAATTATATATGTAAATATTCATCTTATTATTTTCAGATAAATTTTTTTTAATTAAAACAATAAATTGATCTAATTTCTATATATTTTCAATATCCATGAAAGAATATTTACTGGTTATTCAACATAAATGTTTGCAAATATGTAAATTTATCATTTGATTAATGCATGCCTTAAAGTGACATATATTTCTTTTTCATTTGTAAATTATTTTTTAAAATAATCAAAAAATTGATCGATAATCTTGAAGAGAAATGAAAATAAAAGAAATACAAAAATAAATCTTTGGTGTACATGATAATTGTTCCAAATTGATTTGGGCGCTGTAAGAATTTAATTGAGTTAATAAATTAAAGTGTAGCTAATACGAATATCGTTTAAAATTATTTATATTAATTAAATTTAATTTTGGCTGAGTTTAGAAAAGTTTTTTCTGATTTTACGAGAATTAAACAACAAAATTAGAGTTTGCTCTATTATTATAAAACCATATTGACTTTTGATATTGATACTTTATAAACTCTATATGATTGAATATGATTGTTAGGAAATACCATCAGAATATCATCATGCTTTGGGTTTTGGACCACCAAGAAGACCACTGAGTGCCATGATTCCTGCTAAACTAACGAATAAAAATAAAGAAAATATTAAATCTAACAAAATAAAGAGTAATAAATCAATTAAATATGACGCTGATTTCGACACTAATGCTTTGAGACTCTGGGAGCAAAGAATGATGGAAAGAAAGAAACTTCAAAATCATATTTCAAGTTTAGAAAAATATTATTTAAACAAATATTTGTTTATTACCTTAATTTAGAAAAGATTAATCGAGCTCCAGACACTTTAATTTATAATTCAGCTGAAGAATTTAGAGAAAAAATGGAAAAACGTTACTTAATAAGTAAAGCCATTCCTTTTTATGGTTCTGGATACGGATGTAATATTATTATTATATTTTCAATTTTGATAATATTTTCAAATGTTTAATGTTACATTTAATAAAATTTTTATCGTCTAATTATTGACTAATTAAACAAATAATGCAATAATTATTAGATTAAGTCACTCCAACATACGTTTTACAATATACAGTTTCACCATCATGATCAAGCAGGATAGAAAAAAAATATAGATATTATAGATTTATTAAACAATTTACATAATTATTATTATAAGAAAGCGCAAATCAAACATTCGTTTCACGATATATTTCGACAGTTTTCCTTTGATCATCAGGTAGGATATAATAACTATTTAAATTAAGGATTTTCAAACAAATTTATTAATTGTATTAATTATTAATTATATAGAAATTTTTTAATAAAAACATGCCATTCTTTTAAAAATTATAAAAATTATAATTAAAATAATATATTATTTTTTAAATTTTAAAATAATTTAGTAATTTCTTAATTATTTAATTTAACAACAACAATCGATACATACAATATACAAAAAAAATTTTAAAAACATTTAAAACACAAGTTTTCACTGCATTCTGCACATTAATTTCCGGATTCAATGACTTTATCAATAACGCCTCATAAATTATACGTTACCAATAATTATTAAAATTTTTTAATAAAATTTTAAAATCAGACATACCTATTTTACTCTTACAGCCCTCATTTTGCTCACTAATATTGATAAATGCCTTCGGTCTATAATGTGCTCGAGTTTGAATACAGAGATAATGGAAAGTCTCTCCAGTATATGTGGCCTTACACCCATTACATGTAAACTGATAAACGAGATCAGAACACAATCCAACCGGAGTTTTAAATTTATTAATAAACATATTGCCTACTTTATATGAAGTTGACACTATCATATAGTTTAAATTCCGTAGCTGTTTGTTTATCTTCATTTTATAATCCTTAAAATCTTCTGAGTACGGCAATACGAACAAAAATTTAAGATCATCATCTTTACACACCCTATTTCATGTATTTAACTCATCAAACTCACATACATAAACAAAATCACACCCAGATTTTCTCAAACATGGATCTTTAGGATTTTTAATAAATTTATCAACAGTATCTTTTACCATAATTAATAAAAAGGGTTTCATTAACAATTCAACCAATTTGTTAATACTTTTTACTGAATTAACAAAAGTAGAAGACAAAGAACATGGACGATAAATCAACCCCTTCACCATATTTCCTTTATACTTGAATTCATAAAACCTTTCGGATGAAGTATAAAGACCAGTATCAGTTGGTTTTCTATAAATATCTATCTCATAGTGTTTCTCTTTGCGTTGTATTAACAGATCCAAGAAAGCAAGTGATGCTTTTTTCTCTGTTTCACATGTGGTTTCGGAATACAATGTTTTTATGTAGACTATTTATAAAATGCAAAACGGTTTAATATGCCTTTAATTTTCAAATATAAGACAAATATCATCCACATACCGTTTATAAACTGTGGGTTTCATACATTGGAAAAATACAATTTTCTTTCTAAGCTTGCTAAAAAATTGACGGCATCGTTGGTGCTAAAAGAGAAACCATAGCAACTCCATCTATTTGTTGATACCATTCCTTATTGAAAAGAAAATTGATTTTTGAAGTAGCATATTCAAGAAGTTCACAAGATGTCTTTAAAATTAAAAATTAAAAAAAAGTTATGAGTCCTGTGTGTTCGCCATGTTAGAAGACTTTGGAGACATAAGATTTATTATTAAGAAAAAATGATCATCCTTCTGGAGGAAGTAATTATATTGTAAGTATTTTGAGCATGATACATACATGCATAAATACAATACCTTTGGCATTAAGACATACATTACGTAATATTCAGTCATACAAATTCAACGTGCAATCATATAATTTGAAATCGGTATTATTTACAGTTATTCTACAATCACTAAATTATAATTTTATTATTTTGTTTTTATTTATTTTTCAATATAATTTGATAATTTTTTGCAAAAATTAGTCAGTAATTTATTATAATTTTTCGTTAGAATATCATTCTAGAATAAATGATAGGGTCAGTGTAAGGTTTAGAGTTAAAATATTTCTACATATCCAATATTTTTCAAATTATTTTATCTTCAATGTTTACAGATTATCGCTTATTATTTATATTTAATAAAAATTTCCAGAAATATTTCTTTTTTGAAATAACTGAGTCAAAGATTTATGTTAAACAAAAAGTATAAACATACAAAGTATACTGAAAATAATTGAAGATAAAAGAAATTGAAAAATAATCAATGGTGAAAAGAATAAAAGATTTTACTGACTCTATTTTTTAAGATTTAAATTTTCTTAGAAAAATTGCGCCAGTTGTACTTAGTAGAACCTGTTTTTAAAAATATTAATTTAAATCTACATATTTAATATCGCTATTTCAATTAAAATTCCTATTATCAAGTCCGATCTGGAAGTGAATTCTGGCAACAAAATGAAGTGGTTGGCATAGATCCTAATGATTGTATTCAGTAAGTGTTAAAATTTAATAAAATTGGTTAAATATCTTTTATAAAATTAGTATGACTAATACTCAAACTGAAAAAGGTTATCCACCTCCTGTTCTACATGTTGGCGTGAGTAACATAATCAAGCAAGAAAAAGGTATAAATTTGGATTTACGATTTTTACATAAATTTCTACATTTAATTACACCCAGTATCACTGGATAACGCTATAATTTAAAAAAAATTGTCAATTTACTCGTTTGTTGAAAATTTGTTACACTGGAATACATTTTTGTTATAGGATATCAAAGGATATTCTTTCTCTGATCACAAAATTTCTGTAATTAGAAATAATAGAAAACTTGTGATTAAAATAATTGTTAAAAAGATCTTAAAGACTATAAATCAGTAATATATCGATGTTTTTGATATATTATTTATTTATAGTCTTCAAGCTCTTTTTAATAAATAAAATGGAAAAGAAATCAGTGGTGAAGTTGGAAAAAAAGTTCATATAATAAAATAATTGTTGCATTTGATAGTGGAAATTGAAGAATTTTTAAAATAATGAATTTTGAAATTTTTTTTGTAATTTTAACACTTGTAAACAGTTCTTTTCATGAAAAATTAATCAGAATTTTTACCGGAGTTGTTCAGTCTCAATACGCCAATCCTGAATTATTTAGTATTTTTCTTCTATCTATAACAGTGGTTCTCAATTAATATAAAAGCGCGGAACACCATTCATATGATTTTTTTTACGCGGAACACTGACAAAAAATACTTGCCCACAATGAGTGACTAATCGCAAATTTCTATAAATCTGTAGTAAACTTAAACAATGCCTTCTTTTAAGCAAAGAAAATACCATGCGCAACAATAACAAGCAATAAAAACACTTTTATATTTGTATGTTTATATATCTGTGTAACGGCTTTTTTATTGAATCATCTTATAAAACAATTAATTCAGGTTTTTGATGATATGTATCTTAAATGCAAATTTAAAGATGAAAGTCATTTTTTTCACGGAACACTGGAAGCGTAATCGCGGAACACGGGTTGAGAACCACTGATCTATAATGATAATTCTTAATGAATATCAACAATTATTAAATTTTATATATTCATATCAATCATCGTGTGAAAATGTTCTTTTTCGATGGTTTCCTTAAGAAAACTCGAATTTATTTTGAATTTAAAAATTTTATTGGGTAGATTTTGAATTTAAAAATATTTTTGGTTAAATTTTTAATTAAGCCCCTATTTTTGGGTAGATCTTAGAATGCCCCATTTGCTAAATTTTAAGATCACAATTCAATTATTTAATTAGTGTAACCTTAAAATTATTTGATATAAATAATTTTAATAAATGATTCCGCTATCGACAAGTTATATTAAAGTTTACCTAATTATTATTGGAATATTAATTTTAATATTTTAGGAATTTTTTTAAATGGAGCTGATAATAAAAAGAAACGTATTGAATATGAAAACAAGAAATTCCAAGAATTAAATGGAATTATTTCTGAATTGAATCCTCATGATCCAGATTTCAGTCGTTTGATGGTTATGGGGGACTCCATTAAAAATCAAGCAGATCCAAACGATAACAATTCGATTTTTAATGATTCTCATGGGTGATTTGATTTTCTAAATTTATTTCTATCAATAGAATCATTGACTCTTTTCTTCACCTTTGATTTTTTTCATCTTCAATAAGTTTTCAATTATGGAAGAATATTCTTTAATTTAACAAAACTATTTTCCGCTGTTTCTTTAAAGTGTTTAATATTTTTTATAATCTGAAAACTTAGTGAAGGTAATGTAAAATTCTAAATATAACATTTTATTCTGTCTTAACCTCAAGGTAGATAAAAATCTAGTTAAAATTTTTGATCTGAAACATTTCAATATCATCGCGAGAAATGACGATTTTATTCATCTTCATTCTTTCAGAATATAGATCAATATATTGTTTTCTATTAAACACTGATTTTTTCTAAATTAAATCACTTAAAACGAATAAATACTTTTAATATATAATAAAAGCAGTTTATATTTAAACTGTTTAATGAATTAATTGTATAAGTTTTTACTTAAAATAAAAAACGAAATAATAAGTTTATAAAAAAATGTAATTTTTTTATTAGTTCATAATTTTTTTTTGAGGTGATTAAAAATTTATCTTTATATCTATTATTATTTGAGAAAAGGACACTGTATTTTTGATCAGTGATCATAATTAAAATTAGAATTTACATAAAATTTGACGAGTAATACTTAGGGACATGCGATGACATGTTGAATTCTAATCCCCATCATCATTGACTGACACTTCCCTTCCCAGTAGGATCGTAAGGAACATCCATAATATTTTTACAGTGATTAAAACATATTTTGATTTAAAAAATTTTATACTCTGAAAAAAATTATATAATGACTTTCAACGAAAAGTATGTAAAACACATGTAGAAATCAAGGTATTTGTAAGGTTTCAATGCTCGATGAAAACAAAATTCAATTAAATTTATTTAAACTTTAACCCAAATTATTTACAAATTATTTATATTCAGGGAAACGAAAAATAATTCTTTAGAAAGTGAAAATTTAAGTAGATCTGATACTATTCAAGAAAGTGAAAGGACTCACCAATTTGGCAGTGGGCCGTGTTTATTATTAAATTCTTTGAAATTGGAAAGTAGTAGCGCGGAACCTATTCCAAACTCCCAACTAGAAATCAGAATGTTATTTAATGTTTGTTAATGAATTTCTTGTTTGGCATTGTCATTAATTTTTCTTTACTTTTTCAGGGTTATGCAAAAGATCAATGCGTAGAGCATTTATTATTTCAAAATAGAGGAACATCTATTATCAGATATTGGTGGAAAGTAAGACATTTTTGTATAAAAACTATATTCAAGTAATGACTTCTAAATGTTTTTTGTTTAAAAATTACAAAATCTAGGTAGCTCACTCAATGTCTCTATTTTTGCAGAGTTTGATGTTGATTAGGAATGTATAACAATATGCTTATTACATCATAATACCTGATTGTGTAATTTAATTATTTTTAAATGACATTTTTTTGTCATTGAATAAGGAATAAAATTTAGAAGAGTCAAGTACAAAAAATAATAAATAATAATAATAATAATAATAATAATATGTAAATAATTCATTTTTCATTGAAAAACACCAATAATAAGAATATATAGCAAAAACATCGGACAATGGTGATTCTTATTGTTAAATTTTGTTAACCATCAATATTTAGGAAAAGTTTCTTTTGTCCAAAAATTCAATTCCATATAAAAAGATATCATTTTGATTTTGTAATCAGACTATGTTATGTAACAAAATATTATTATGATATCAAATGTAAAGTATTTTCGAGTACATGTCTATTCTACACACGAAAATCTCTCATTTACAAATTCTAGGGGATCTCTATATTGGGTCATTCTGTAATAATTAGTAATTAATGATTCTATTTTTTTGGTCACCTTTGATCAGTTTTCTTTTTCGATATTTCATTTAATTTTATTATAACAAAATCAGAAATTAATTTTCCATGCAATATAACTTTTCGACTTTGTCTTTAATAAGTGACACTTGAAAAAGGCAAAGCGGAAAACTTGTGTTGCATAGAAAATTAATTTTTGTTCTTTGATCATAATGAAAATAAATTATTAATTAGTTGAGAAAAGAACTCTAACTTGAGTTCTTTCCGTATTTAATGGAGTAACCTGTAAATGGTTTCCTGCTTTAATTCAATAGATCCATCGACCATTTTTGGTGGGAGAACAAAATTTAATATTTCAAACAAAATCTGAAAGGGTTAATATTTACATTTTGAAGACCCAATGGAAAAAGTAGATAATATATACGCATTTGGTGCCCTGCCACAAAAGTGGCTAGTAACAGACAATATTTTCATCGTCAGAAAATATAGTTATTTCTGAAATTCGAAATGAATTTAGGTCAGAAATAACTGACTATTGATCAATATTTTTTAAAGAATAACATAAAGTTTCAACAATCTCTACAATCACCGAATTATAAAACATATTCTAAAATTCCTATTACAGAAATATTTATCTTTTAAATTTATTACAAAATAAAAAGGTTTTTTTTTAGAAGCTTGATTCATTCGACCCTTTTAATTTGGAAAACAAGAATGTGCGACGTTTCTATTTCAAAACTGAAGATGGTAGAATGATTATTTCTTTAATTAATGAAAAATTGTTATTATTTTAATTGCTAATGAATTAATAATAATAATTATAATAATAATAATAATAATAATAATAATAATAATAATAATAATAATAATAATAATAATAATAATAATAATAATAACAATAATAATAATAATAATAATAATAATAATAATAATAATAATAATAATAATAATAATAATAATAATAATAATAATAATAATAATGACTAACTTATATAATCAACGTTGTACGTACGTCTTGTAAACTTGCAACTTTTGTTGGCGTTAGAATAGTTATGTATAGCCACACTATTATAGACATATTATTAGTGATAAAGGTAAATTGCAAACAAATGTTCTCAAGAAAATTGATATTATAAATTTTATCAGTACATCACGTGATTTTTTACGGGTTAAATAATAGTGAGATAAATTTAACAAATATTTATTATTAAATAGTATATAATTGATTGCAGTTGTCGACATTGCTGAAGAACATAATGCGAATTTTATAAAGACGTATCGTAATCAAACCAGTAAGAAAATTTAAATTCACAAATATAGAAGAAAATTGCTAACAGAATTAATAAAACTGTTTTCTTTTTGTAATTCAAAAATTCAATTATTTCAAAAATCTTTATTATTCAAACAAAATTGTATAATATATATTGTATATATTATACAACATGCTCTCCCCAATAAGATAATCTTATTTCCCAAAACAATAACCCACTGTTCAAACTGGGGGGTATCTCTGTTGTTGATTGTTCGTTTCGATATCTAATTGATGTCTAAGAATCGAATATTTCTAATAGATTTCTTGAGTATTAGTAACTTCTTTTAATTTATCTAAATTAGGGGTTCCCAAAGTGCGGATCGCAAATTGCCAATTGCAAATCTTAATTTTAAAAAATATTTTATATTTTTATTAAAAAATGTTCAATTCAAGTGCATTCAACCCAAATGCAAATCCGATTATAGTTGTAACTTCAAATATTCATATAAAAACTAATTTCAAGCAATAGAAGACATAACTTCTCAATAAAGGCAATATTCTTTTGTGAGACACTTTCATGAAATATAGTATAATACTAAGTTTTTTCCCGGGCACCTACGGCGCCCTTTTTTTCTAAATCCCAAGTACTTCACGTGAATCTGATTGCATGCGTTCGAATCAGTGTGTTCGAAAACCAAAAATTGCATCACACGTCATAGTCGAAGAAAAAGTCTTTGGTTTGCGTCATAAACGCACGTATTTTTGAACTTTTTAAATTGGATTTATATTCGTTTTTAAATTCCATTTATACATTGCACTTTTAGATTCAACAAAATACACCCAAATTATACGGATACTTGTATTAAAATTTTTAACGACATATACGAAATATATGTAGAAACTTTTGGCCTATCTACGTTTGTTAGCACTCGCCCAAAAATTATTGAGAGTCAAGAAAGTTTATAGTGTTATAAATCTATTGATTTTGACTGTTAAATGTGGCCTCATATACCTATATGGTTATGGAGTTAATATAGAATGCAATAATATAATATAAAAAAATTTAATTATTAATATTTATTTATTCATTTTGTTACTTATAACAATAAGTAAATAAATTAAGCGTTACAGAATTACAAACAGATAATGTTGGGTATATATACCTTAATTCTCCGCAATTAAACCCCGGGCTTAAATATATATATTTTAAAAAAATTTGGCAAAAATACACTTAGGGCTTAATTTCGGGAGGTTTTCTATTTTTGGAATTAAAACAAACTTTTAAAAATTATACAAATATTCAAAATAAAAATTTAATCAATTAAAATGTNCCTCTTTTGGCAAATGGCAACGACATTTTTATTATTTTGAAAGGAATTGCTTTGCAAAATGACGTAACGGCCGCGATTAGACAAGACATTGATGTAAGTATTTATTTTGTCATTGCTTAAATGCTTTGCCATATATGGAATTTTTTGTTTTAATATTATTATCATTCTTTTAGACAGAAATTAAGTTTTAATAATTTTATTTTTGTTGAACCAATTTAAAAAATTTATTATTTTATGATTAAGTTGCAAAATAAAATTTGAAAAAAAAATCAACAAAATGCTTGTTTGAATAAAATAGACCCAAAATTTATTACATCCACAATTTACCAAGATGATATCATTTAAACAAATTTTCCTAATTTCACAATCAAAGGTCTGAGACAATGTGTTATCATATAGATCAGGGATGGCAAAACCTTTAAGTTTCGTGGACGACTTTTGACTAGATTAATTCTTACCAAAGAAATTATTTTAAATATCAAAAGAGTGCTTTCAATTGTAATCTATTAATTTTATTTAAAAACAAACGAAATTTGTAAAATAGAAGTTTATATATCTAGAAATAACACAAAAACTTTTATTTGCGGACGACTTCCAATATTTACGCTGTTGACGTCTTTCTCATCCGTGATATAGATAAATCACAAATTTTTGTATCCTCTTATTTACGGAAATTTCAATTATTTGACTTTTACTTTACCTATTTCTTCTATTTTACTTGTTCTAAAATATTATGGAAATTTTTATTCCACTCAGTTTAATTATTTGACAACCAAATAATAAATTATGATTTCTTTGACTCTTGTAGTTTTTAAATTCTTTACATTTGTGTGAAGTAACAAAATCTCCAGAACGGCGAGTTCTCGCGTCATGAAATTTGTAAAACTTTTTCTATCTAGAATTTCTTGGTTAATTTCATCTGCCTGTGAGATTTTCACTATAAACGATGGAGCTCTAAAATATTCAACAAGACTTTTAATTCACATTTTTTTTAATTCACAGATAGTTGCTGATTTCGAAATGCATCCTCATATTTATTACTGACTTATTAAATAATAAATAAAAATATTTAAAAAAAATTTAAAGTTTAAAATTCTTCGAATATTGTAGGTTTGTATTACAAAGGGTTAATCTGATAACGTATCTGAAATAGAATATTTAGAAAATAAATATTTTTGAAATTAAAAATGATGATAAGGATAATCCTGAAGAAACTGGTGAAACTGAAAATATTGAAGAATATCCAGATAGAGAAGAAGAGGCAAGTCTACAGCAAGAAATAAATTTTTTAATTATGAAGTTTAAAAGAATACGAAAGACCGAATGCTGACAAATTTCAATCATTAGTAAAGGAATTTAAAATATTTGAAGCAAATATGAAGAGAACCTCAAATTTTCAGAATCTTTTGAATGCACTTCTGACCATTTAACTAACTTCTACGCAAAATGAGCGAGTTTTCTATTGCAACAGATTACGAGAATGGGAGATTCAACTTTTGACGATCTGTGTTTCTTAAAACATTATTTTAGATAGCAAAAATGAATGAATTTATTATATTTTTATTTTTTATTTTGTGTATAATAAAAATGTGAATTTCAGTTTATATTATAGTGCATTGAATTTTTATTTTAATAAGTTATTTTCTCAAGAAATCTCTAGAAATCTCGAGAAATTAAAAAGGGTGAGAAATGTGAAACTTTAGTTTGTAAGATATTTTTACAAAAAAAAGTCAGATTTTTATTCAATTATTTATATATTTTGCAATGGCAGGATATTCTGGTCATAATATGCCCTTTATTGAGGTCCAACTTTGAGAATCACTGAATTTGAACACGAAATGTATATATTTTCTGTTTAATCTGGCTCTTCAGTTAATTCTCAACATCGGAAATCTACAGATTAAAATGTTTCTTGTTTTATTTTTATTTTAAAAATTAATGTAAAATTCATTGAAAAATTTCTATTGAAATTATAAAAACACATCATGACTTGTATGTTTCAGATCTACATGAAATATCAAGTTGCCAACAATATTTCATACAGTATCCTGGACGAAATCATACAAAATATCGGTAGAACTGATCTTCAATTTAATCCCGAAGAGTGTTTTGAAAACACGGAGAAAGACCAATTTGTTCAAAAAAATAATGGAGTTGTTTAGTTTTTTCAAATGGTATGTTTATAATAAATAATTTCAGTTTTTTTACGAAATCGAGAATATTAATTCCCTTAAAAGGCTAAATGAAGAAATTGCTGGAAAGGAACCGAATGCCTACGATAATTGGAGCATGGATTGTGGCCTGTTAAGAAAGGTGAAACTTTATTTATTTTAGCAATAAAATAAAATTTTATAACTCACTAACACTACCATCTAGAATCAGTACAACACAAAAGGAATTATAAATCTTCCAGTCCCGATAGGAATATAATAATATTTCCATAATTAAAACGTTTATTTATAAAAATAATCATTTCCTTAGGATGAATGAAAGCTATAAAATGTGTCAACCCTTTTGTATTAGATTTGGTAACAGCATACGAAGCTTCGAATTTCATGTGTTTTTAGTCGACCATAGTGATCGAGTAGTTACTTTCTCTGGCGTTACTTACCATTTATTGTGACTGTCTGGTTTTGGAAGATTATATCATAAATTCTCTATTACTATCACCATTTCATTTTGATTGTACATCGTAAATTAAAATTATTCGAAGTGGGCATATTGAACTTATTATTTAAGAGTAACTGATATGGAACAGATCATGTCTCTAATCCCGAAGTAAGATTATGGTTGGTCACTGCAATAAGACAATATTCCATCCTTTTTGGGTTTCAGCGTCCCTGTCCATTTTAAAATATCTTCACCTAAACCTCCGTTTCATCACCATTAATATCTATATTCCTAGCTTCATCCACTTTCATTATCACTACCATCAGTGGAGAAAGAAGTGCTTCAGGTGTGCCTTACCAGACTTTTTATTTTGACTATGCATTTTATTCCAAATTTTTAAAGCTGTTAGAGTTTTATTTGAAAATATCACTTTTATCTTTGATTTTGATGTTTAGGTTATATTTTGATTATAATACTCTTATGTTAGCACAACTATTAATATTCAGGCGCTTCAAACATTGAGTTTTTAATTAGATAATTATTAACATCAGTGTTTCTGATTCCACGTATTCTGTAAAAACAATTAGATAAACAACACTTAATGTATATTTGTAATCATATTCGTAAATTCTACAATTTACAAAACTCCGAATAACGCAATAATTCTGACTATTCAATGAATCTCACTGTAACCGCTTTAGTTCTGCACGTTCTGCAACAGTCATCACATATTTTATTTACTCCTTTGACTTAACTTTATTTTTTGTTTTCCATTCCGCTAATTCTATCTTCTATCTTTAATTTTTCCTTTTTAGTCCTACTGTCGATTTCTTTATCCGTACCCGAGGCAAAATGCCGATTGTTTCTGAGTTCGAGCCATTTTATATAGTTGAAATAATCACATTGATTAATGGTGTTTCCCTTTGACAAGCTTTGCCTCACGACCTTTCAATTTTTCTCCTTCGAAAGAAATAATTAATTGTTTCACAGTCAGGGCCTAGGAGAGAGAGTGCGGGGCCCGGGCCAAATTTTTTATGGGGCCTCTTTTTAATAATTAAAAAATATATATAGTTAGCAACAACACATTATAAAAACAAATTTTATTATATTAATGATTTACGGGCTTTTGAAATTGCAAATTTATCAATTATTTCACTAAAATTTAGGTTTCTTGCAATATCGTTATTAATATGGAGCGGCTAATCCATTTAGCCGCTCTTGTGCCATTGTAGATCTCAAGAAATTCTTAATACGTTTTTGAGCTGAAAACTTACGTTCAGACTCGGCTACAGAAACCGGGATTGTCAAAAATATTCTTAATACAACTACAAGATTTGGAAAAATTGACTCCAAATTCATTTCAATAATAGATTTAAGCACTTCTTTTGGCTTTGATGATTTGAAGTTGGTTGCGTGGATTTTAATAACGATCAAGCAATTTTAAATGACGAATTCCTAATCTTAGATCAATCTGATTTATTTAAAAACATGTTAGATTGATATATAAGAGCAAGGAAGTTATATCATTAGTCCATTTTCAAATTGTTGAATTTTTAAAAATTAATTTTTGTTTCCAAAAAAATTTCTTCAAATAAAATTTTGAAGATTTGGGGCCTGGGACCAGTGGCCCCTCTGGCCCCGCATCTCCTAAGGGCCTGTCCACAGTGCGTCTCCCTTGCGATAATCTTTTCCTCGTTTTTCCATTACTCATATTGTCATTGAAATTGTTTTCTTAGAATTCACTTTGTTTACTTTTCTTTCTACAGTAAATGCAGCATTCTTTTGTGAGACACTTCCATGAAATAGTATAATATATTATAAGTCGGGGAAGTATATTATTACTTTTTTAAAAACATTTTTGTATTTTGGCCCACCAGATATTTTGGAATTTAGAATTCAGTCCACCTAAGTAAAAGCTTTGGGAACCCCTGAATTATATGATCATTCCTTCACTTAATCAATATTTTAAGATAGTAATTTATGCCAATGAGCCAATGACAGGGCCATGCGATTAACTTCACTTTTTGATTATTTTTAAATATTAATGCCGTAATCTTGATAAATAATATTAATAAATGATAAAATGAATTTTTAAAAACTGTGTATAAAAAGTGGTAAATTTTATCTACTTTTTCTTTTATGAAGTTAATAGATTTATAAAATTACCGGCTTAAAGGTACAGAGGTGTTTTACTACTAAAATATGATTTGGAAAATGATACATTCTATAAAGAGTTAATTTTATTTATTTAATTAAATATTTTTCAGAATATTGTATCAGCTAAATCTTTTAAAACCGTGAAAAAAGAAGAAATATTCATGAAGTTTTATAAGCACGTGGATAAAGCAGTCAATGGTCAATTTTAAAGCCTCTATTAATCATCGTGAACATTTATATAAGATTGGGTGAGCATTAAAACAAAACAAAAAAAATTGATAAAACTTCTTATCGTATAGGTATCGAATTTTGTTGGAATTTTTCGGGAAAATGGTGGAAACTATTACGGAAATGAGAAGATTTCACGACTTACCGGATATCACTTTTAAAATAGCTAGTAAGATTTTTCAGTTATTTTGAGCGATTTCATGATAAAAATAACTTTAAATATTCTTTGTGCAATGATAATTTGTTTAAAGGTTTTCAGAGGCAATCCATTTTTAATTTTTTGCCTGAAATATTAATCCGAAAAAGGAGTAATATGCTACGTTGGTCTTCATTGAAATTAATAAGTAATACTCACTGGAAATCTCAGTTATTTATATAATTTCATATCACTGACATATTACTGACCCTTTTATGTTTACGCACATTTTAATAATTATAATAAAATTATATTAAGCACTTCTATAATTTAATTTATTTTGTTTTAATTTAACGGCGAATAATCTTATTTTAACCTTTAAATGCATGACTTTTTTCTTTGGTTGTTAACATTAAACTTTTTAACAAGCATAAAGTGATGCTACATATGAGATTAGTAGTTTTTCTAGATTATATATGGGATGAAGTCAACAATACAAAATCTTTATAATTTAAATAAGATCAAGTTGTTACTTATTTATATTTCAATGTCAAAGATTTTGAATCAAAATTACAGTTACTTAAAAGTCAACTTATAATCAAGACATTTTCCTCCATTTTTCCATGTCGCGAAACTCTTTTTTGAGTTTGTGAATGTTTCGGTAGGATACAAATTATAGGTAGGATTCAGCAATTGAAAATTTTTTATCTCCCAATAAAGGTGTGTTACAATAGGGCGTGCCCATAAGAGATCATGATAAAAAAGGCAGAACATATGGTCAAGAAATAAAAAGTGCGCAATGCAGTAATAGCGCGGTAATTAATAACATTGTTTTAAAAATATAATGAATCGATATATGGTATTGTGTCAGGATCATGGTTGTGTGTATCTTCTGATAATTTGACCATCCTCCGTATGACACCTTGCCATGAACTTCTGTTTCCGATATTCTGTGCATTTCCAAAATTTCTTTCCTTTTGAAATTCTCTCACTACAAAATGCATTGCCTTCAACTACAAGAAAATCTTTTCCTTTTTGACTTTTAACAAATTCAAGAGCCATCATTTTTATAATACTGAAATTAATAATTATTAAATAGCTTATATACTTTTTAGTTTAAGAGAACATCCATTAATGAACATCCATTAAAGGGGACGTATGAGGATAATTGGAAGGGGTTCAGGTTCTTAGGCATCCCAAACAGCACACTTTATTACAATTTACTATTTCATTTAAAACCGTATATAAAATTTCAGACTATTATTTAACTTGTCAATTACAAGATAATCTAATTTACCACAGATTTTATTTAAATGCTTAAGTATAATATTTTCAGTCAGAGATTTATTTAGTACCCTTTATGTATTCTTATTTAAATACTATTTTCATTATATAAATATTTTTGTTTTTAAAAAATTTAGTTTAATGTTTCTTTAAATTCTGGCAATTTTTATTAAATATAGTTCTAAACAATAGTTACGAGAAAGTTCTCTCTTGAAAAAGGACAAAGGTGATGGATGAGTCAAACATTGCTTTTTGTCGTATTAATTTTATTCAATCCTTCAAAGTTAAATTTATTATTATATGTTGATATTGTCCTTTACTTCAAATTTGGCTGTGCGCTTTAATTGACGCCTTTATTAAAGCACAACCTTATTAACAAACGTTCTTAAAAATCGTCATTCCTATAAACTGCGCTTTTGTTATCTGACGTCTTTACTGTGCTTGTCCTTTTGTGGCGCCCCTTTTTATGCACGCTCTTATTGAGGTAAATTAAAACTTCTATTTTTGGACAGAATTACATACAAAGTGAATTGGTCAGATTGATTTACAAAAAATCGTAAGCGACAAGAGAAGGTTTTAATTTTATTCTTTTTGGTGAATGAAAGTTTTACAAATATTAATTTTTACTCCACTTCAAAATACTTTTCGACTAGTATGGTGATATTTCGGAAACCTTCCTATCTTTGTATAAATTAATTCTCTGTGATAATCATTTACATGAATAACCTACTGCAGGAGTATTCAAACTGTTCAGTTTTAGGTTTCTTAATTCAATAAGTTTCATGAATGTGATTTCAATGGAAATTCACAGAGTTTACTTTTAATTATTGAGAATGATAAATATGATGGCCATCAGGCCAAATTTAATAAATGTTCCTTTATGCATAGAAAATTCCGAGTACCAATCACAAGTTTTGAGGAAATCAATTTGACGGACCCTGAGTAAAACCTATTTTTGTGTTCAGTATTTTCTTTTTTTAATTAGAAAAAAATGAGGAAGTGTATTAGTGTTAAATATAAATTATTGATCTGTAGTCGAAATCTAAATGAAGATAAATGTAAGTTTAAATAAACCCAGATTTCAAATGAAAAAGATAAATAATTAAAGTTTTAAAGGTTTTAAACATCTATCTTATTCAATATTTTACGAATTTCGACCTATATCTATCGTTAGAGGTTCTTTATTTTGAAAAATATATTTTAGCTACTACCTTAGCTATTAATTATCTTTGCTTTTGACAATCGTAGTAATTAAGAATGGCACACGTTCACGAAGCATGTTTGACAAAATGAACTGGATTTTCGTGGACATAAAGAACATCTTCAGATGATAGTGCATGGGATTACGTGACTTGAGGAGCTGTATCAAGTACTTGATGTGATAACTACATATTTTTGAAATTGAAATTGAATATCCTTCAGCGCACTACGTTCAACTTATGCTTTGAGGATTAAATGAAATGAAATCTTCAGTCCTAATACTATTTCTCTTATTAAAATAAATCTTTATTTTCCGCTTTTATTCAAAAGTTTCACAACTCCTTTCTTGCTGTATTATAGTTAATCCTATGAACATCAGCTGCCTCCAAAATTATTTGTCCATGTTCTATTACTAGAACGATTACTTACTCTGATTTTAATGAAACCTTTCTATATGGCACTCATATTATTGAACCCTTGTTTGTTTCGTTATTTTGATTAGAAATAGCAGAATCGTTAAATGTCATTAATTTGATTTTTTTTAAATGCTTAATTTGTAAAGTACAGTAACTACTCTTTTATCCGCCAAAAACGGGACTATGAAAAATGTTGCGGCTTCTAGAAAATGACGGCTTTTCGAGTAAAAAATAATAAAATTTATTAAAAAATCTAGTAAAAAATTCATTTCTTTATCATCCAGTTATCCATAGTTATATTTAATACAAAAATAACAAAAATCATAAACAAAAATAATTAATAAAATATATTATTAAACCAAATTACACTTATTTATATTCATTTTTGCAAAAATAAATTAGCGGATTCCAGAAAATGACGGATATGAGAGTAGTTGCTGAATTTCAATTTTAAACATTGTTGAAATTNTGAGAGTAGTTGCTGAATTTCAATTTTAAACATTGTTGAAATTGGAAATAAAATGTTAAAGTTTTTCGGTAAAATGTTGAAATTGACGGGGAAATTTACATTTCAGTTGTATTTAGTGATAAATTGTTTTATCAGTAAAAGTTCAATTTATCTTTGGAATTATTTCAAGATGTAATAAAATAGGATAAATTATTTGGAACTACTTCTTATAAAAATTAAATAATAATAAAATTTCTTTTATATGTATAAAATATTACAAGAAAAATCATTAAGAAAAAAGTCACAAGAAAAAAAAAACGATTGTAAGCAGGTCATGGAATATAAAGAGAAATTTTGAAACTAGTCATAGTCAACATTTGGATAAAAGTATCGATGAAAGGAAGTTACAACTCTATAAAAATCAAACAAATTCAATCTTTAAATGATATATCGTTAGTTGTAGTGATAATAGTGAATTTTATAGGTGCCCGTACACTTCACAATCCAGAATTTTCTGTGCTTCTACTGGAAGTTGAATAATCTTACAATGGACTATTAATGTTCAATAACGTGAGATGGCTTAGTCGAGGAAAAGTATTGGAGAGATTTGTAGAATGTTTTCACGAAAATTTATTATTCATTGAAAAACATCTAATAACTGTTCCTCAGCTTGAGAATCACATCTTGATCAGCAATTTAATGTTCCTCACTGACCTCTCTGTTCATTTGAATGAACTTAACTTAAAATTACAATGTTTTGGAAAAAGTATTGATGTTATGTTTGGATACATCAAATCATTTTAAAGCAAATTTCAAATTTTTAAGCGAGATATTGAAACTAAAAAATATAAGTATTTTCCTCACATAAAAAAATATTTCGAAAAGGCAACAACTGCGTGTGAAATGGAATGCATACTTCTGTACCAAAACATAATTAACTCATTAATTCAACAATTCAGTGAAAGATTTACCCAGTTTAGAAGCCTAGATCAGACAATTAAAATAATTAAATATCCCTATATAGTCGATTACAATACTTTGGAATTAAAGGGGTTTCAATTGATGCAAATTGACGGTTTAGAGATGCAATTGGTAGATTTTCAGAGCAGCGTTTGGACTCAAGGATTTGTCGAGTTACGATCAGTAGTTGAAATCGTTTGATGAATGATAACTATGAAGAAGAAATTTTGAAAGTTTGAAACAGATTACCCGACACTTATACCAACTTGAAAGATTTAGCAATGGCTTTGCTAACAATTTTTTCATCCACCTATTTTTGTGAGACATTGTTCTCAGCAATAAATAATATTAAGACAAACAAACGGAACAGGTTAACAAATGAAGTCAGTGGCGCTTGCTTGGCCTTAAAATGAAAAATCTAAAAAAGTCTCTAAATGTAAATCATTAGTTTCATAATTTTTTTAATTTAAATTGAATTTAACAGATAATTAACTTGCAAAAATTATAATTTTTTTTAGTCTTTACTTTTGTGATGTATGACACGCCACGAGCTCAAAAGGTTCGGCATCACTGTGTTAGACCAAAAACGTTGATTTATAGTTTAAAACTAAATGAAAATCAAATGTGAAGAAAAAGTTAAATGGCTTTACTAAAATACATTTTCTATTTTATTTTCAGAGATATTTTATATGTGTTTAATAATGATGAAAGTATTGTAACTAATTTAATACAGATTTTCTACAGATTTAGATATCTTATGATTGTAAGTAAGAAAGTCGTTATATTTGCCCATTATAATTTAGCTATTGTAAATGCGTATTATAAATAATTAGAGCTGTACATTTTGGTATTTGCTATATTTTCTATTTTAAAATAAATTTTAGATGATAGAAGAAGGGCTAACATCAGTCGACAAAAAACCAATTTTTCCCAAATTTCAAAGGTAATTTTTTATTAAGTTTTTTTAATAATCTTGTTACAGTGAAATATTAATCAAATGTTCCAGTAATTTATTATAAAATATTTACTAATTTTTTTAATTATATTAATTTAACCTTTTCGGCCATGCCTGTGGTATTTGTCACCATAACATTTACACGGTTCTATTTACTGTGTCATATTTTTGCTCTTAATCACTTGTTGTCATTCCAACAAAGTTTTTTTATGCATATGAAGCAAGCCAGTTCAAATTTGATTTTGGAGTTCTTAATAAGCTTCCCATCAATAATAATTAACCAATAAATTATTTTGAAATTTAAAAATCGTGGACTGCAAAGGTTAAATGAACAGAATCTAATAAATTTAGTTTATAAATAAATTTTAGTAACAACAAGTAGGCCTCTATTTTTTGTTTTTTAAATTTTCTTTTCTAACAATGATTAAATAATTTAGAACAGTGTTGTCCAAACTGTATGCCGTGGCGGGTGCCCAGATGTGCCGTGAAATTTTTTTTAAAAAAAGTCAAATAATCCCTGTTTTATTATTTTCTCAGAAAGAATTGTCTGAATTTTGGGTTTT
The DNA here is from genome assembly GCA_959609185.1 of Schmidtea polychroa. NCBI lineage: Eukaryota > Metazoa > Platyhelminthes > Tricladida > Dugesiidae > Schmidtea > Schmidtea polychroa. The sequence continues at coordinate 80,025 of CAUHTR010001169.1, forward strand.
TGTTAAAGACGAATATCCAAATTTGAGTAAGAAGGCAATTTAAATATTATTACCATTTGGTTCTTCTTATCTCTGCGAACTGGGATTTTCAACTCTTACCACAATTAAATCAAAGAAGCGGGAACGTATGGTTAACATTGATCAAGAATTAAGAGTTTGTTTGTCAAAAATTCCACCACGATTGGAACATCAAGCACATAAATCTCATTAACTATGTTTTATGAATTTTTAATTCACTAATTTTTCTAAATTAAAAATTTTTTAAATTAAATTTATTTCAAGTAAATAAGTTGTTTAATCATCCACGTTTCTAGACACTGAAACTCGTACACTTCATCGGCCACCTCATAATCTGACAGACAAATGGAACCTGTATCATTAGCTGCGGTGATTTTCTTGACTTGTAATTTCTCAATATCTGCCTCATTTGATGGTGGAGGACCACTCTGTTCAAATTGATTCATAATACTCGTTACAAAATTGTCGAAACTTTGATCTGAAAATATGTAATCTGAAAAATCGGATCTAAAATCCAGCGGCAGCAATCCACCAAATAAATTTGATATTAGTTGGCCAAAAACACTATTTCTGTTATCAGGATCTCATGGAGTAATAAAAAACGAACCATCAGTTTCGTTTGTAGTACTTCCACCAGGAATATGACGAATAATATGAAAAACATTCAAGGCATTATCATCACTTTCCATTGAGTTATCAGATTCAATTCTTTCAATAAATCCATCATTGCACGTCACACATTTACCATCCTGAGATATGTGAACGTCCCTGTTGCATTTATGATCATAGTAATTATCTGTATTAATCGAAGCAATTAAAAACTAAATTCCCTAAAAATTTATTTTCAAACACTTCTCGAAATACTAATCTTTAAAACAACTCTGATATAAAAATTTACATAAATTCCAGCAAAACATAATAATAATAAACTTACACAAATTCGATCACCAAACTCCACAATTGTCCGCGTCTGTGTGCGCACACAAATCAATCCAAATGTCCAAGCCGAAAACGCGCACAGATGCGAGAACACTCAACAGAAAGTTAACCATCCTCCCCCCCTTGACACCTTGGTGTCAATCTCAAATCCCCATTAGCATCTTCTTCTTTTATAATCAAACATAATTTGGAAATACATCTTAATATCTTAATATTATTTCTTATTAAAAGATTAGTAAAAGTGCAATAAAAAATTGCAAATAAAGCAAAAAAAAATTAGGTGTGCCGCGAAAATTTTTAATTCAGCCAAGTGTGCCGTGGCTCAAAAATGTTTGGACAACACTGATTTAGAATATAGCAGCGTTTCCCAAACTTTTTTGATCGGGGCTAGGTACGAGATTCTAAAATTTTTCGTGACTCACCTTGTGAAAAAAAAATTTATTTACAAAACAAATTTTATTTTTTAATAAAAATCAAGTTATTTGTTTGTTTATTTCATACACAAAAAAATAATTATATAACAAAAACATAATAATGTAATAATATGTAATAGGAATTTTTTTTGTGTTTTTACAATTTTGGCCGCGACCCACACTTTGGGAAACGCTGGAATATAGTGTAAAGTGATGATTTCTTGGTAGCCGCATTAATTGTTTAAAATTTAGAATATAATTTTTAAATATTTAATTTTTTTCAAAAATTCTAAGTCTTATGTAACACAGTTGTGAATAACAAGGAACTAACTAACCGTATAAGTTGAGGGTTGCCTGTACATAATTCAATTAAAAATATTACAATCAAAATATAAGGTTTATGTGACCTGATGTGACCTTAAAATTAATAGTGTTAATTTTTAATTTAATATTATTTTAGTTTAATTTAATTTTAATATTTTATAATTTTATTCTGAATAATTCGGCATATAATTAATTAGGTTTACCCCAATAAAGACACGGACAAAAACGGCGCGGACAATAAGAACGCAGAAAAAAGAAAAGTTATCACTTTGTGCCTTATTTAGAATCTAGTTATAAATATTTCATTCACCATTCGATATAGATTTATCTGTACATTTAATGTCTGAGTCGTTTTTTATTCACGCCGTTTTTGTCTGGGCTGTTTTGCCGTGTCTTTATTGGTGGATACCAATTAATTATTAATCAAAATGTATATTAAGTATTTAGTAATATTTAGTAATATTTAACATTTGAAATAAAAAATGAACACTTTCTAATTTAAAGACCACATTATTAGATGCACGCCCTATATATAGCTATGGTGTTCTTCAAATAGGACCCAGTTAATGGAATAATAACTAATAATTACATGAAAATTGAAAAAGTTAGCAAAATTTGATCTTAGTAATGGCATGATTCTGTTGAATTTTAAGTTTGCAGTTTAAATTTATCAGTGACTAGCATCACTACCCGGCTGCCATTGAGTTTTTAACCTTTTTATACATTATAATAATGTTCTAAATATCATTATTCCCAATTTATTCCACTTTAAACATTTCATATTAACTTTGCAAATAACTTTATAGTCCTTTTACAATGAGTACACTTTAAGCCACATTACTTGTAGTATTATTATAATTATAAATTATTATAAATTATTATATTATTATAATTATAAATATTATTATGCATAAATATTGTTAGACGTAATAAAATTTAAATCTTCTCCTAACATGTATTTATTAATTAAAATTTAAAATTTTCTCATTTTTTCTGAAAATTTGAACTGAGACTTGGTAATTATTAATATTGATACAATTATTGATCACAAATACAGTAGTTACTTTTATTTAAAATTCTTTAATTTAATATAATAAGATATAATTTAAAATAAATTTTAATATACAAACTTAACGCCAATAGTTATTTCAACTAACTAATCGTACTTATAACATTTCTAATAAAAATTATGGAAGTTTTATTATTTTTATTATTTGACCACCAACCATATATATGAAAAATCACTTGAAAAAGGTTGTGTCGAAAATTCGTGAATATCCAAAAAAACATCGATATCTTTACTGATTCATATTCAAAAAAATTTCTAATAAATACAATATATATATATATATATATATATATATATATATATATATATATATATATATAATTTTTTTTTGTTATCTTTTTGTATTTTATCAGGCCCGCAAATTCTAGCTCCAGTCCTGATTATTGTTTTAAATATATCAAATTTCTTTGAGTTTTTTCCATATTTTTATCTAAATATATTCTTAAAAAATAAAATATATTTTCAAGAAAAGCACTAGCACGTTAAAATCTAAATCTAAAGAGCCGAGCAATCTAGCTCCAGATTCAACTGACAATTTGATGATTGATTCTGAAGAAGTAGACAAATTTGGATCACAGAATTTCTCAGAAATCGATGAAACAATTCCAGCAGACAATGAGCAGCTTTCCCATTCCAATAGCAATTTAGTTGAAATAAAATATCATTCAAAAACTTACCAGTTGGTTTATTCATTGCTAGATAAAGCTTTCGACAATATCATTGAATGTTGGGAAGAAATTGCGTCGAGTGATTTGTAATTTTTCGTGATTTTTCCTATTTATTTTCATGCATCAAAATAAATATTCTCTGAGTTTTTTTCTCAAGTTTTCTTCACTTTGTTGAGAAAGCGTGAAAATTGAATTTTCTTTTATTTCTCATTGTGTGTGTGTGCACGTGCGTGTCTGTGAACTCTGCAATTTCCTTGGCAGCAAAGTGATGACATAATTGATTAATGTTAGTATTTTTTGCATCGAAATATTTATTGTTTCGAGAAATAATTTAATCAATCGTTTAAATTTAAATTAATATTGGAATTTCAGTAGAATGAAACGAGAAAAATGTTATTGCATTTGGTTTTCATAAAATCCATTCTTCATTTCACTTTTATTGGATTCATTGAAATGGCAACCAGAAATATTTGTCCCAATCATTGCCAATGTGACGGAGTCGTTAAATGTTTCATTGTTGAGCCTCACCAATCGGTCTTTTGTCCTATGAATTGGGAAATATCATCAATCATTGTAAGTATCACCATTCCCCATAAGTCGAATTTGACTAATTTATTCCTCAACTGCTCAACATCGAATATCACAGCTATTATGATAAATCCTGGAAATATTCGATCGGTTCCTGTTTCATATTTTGTAGACATTCGAAATTTAGAAAAAGTCATCATTAACGGACCCGGAATAATTGATCGGTTAGATGATGGCATATTTCGAAATAGAGTTCACTTGAAAGAATTCAAAATGACAAGTAATAAATTAACAATCATCACGGAAAAGTTATTCAATTCTTGCTCAACTCTTCAAGAATTATTCCTCTCCAATAATACAATAAAAGTTATTTTTGAATTAGCGTTTCAGAAATGTAAAAATCTTCGATTCATAAATCTCTCACACAATCTTTTGTTAGGGATCTATGAAAAAACTTTCGAAGGTTTAGTTAATTTATATGTGTTGATATTAGCTCATAATCGTATCAGCTTCATCAAACCTTTGGCTTTCAGTAATTTACGGAAAATCCAATCAATCGACTTGAGTCACAATCAACTGTTGAGTCTCGACATTCGCTCCTTTTTCAATATTCGTAGCATGATCAAACTCTTTCTGAATGACAATCAAATCCGTGACATCAGTATTAAGGCCTTCAAAGGTTTGGATAGTTTACAATATTTGAGCTTAAAAAACAACAAATTGATTTTACTCGAAGAGTCGATGTTTTCCGAAATGAAAAGACTGGAAACTGTCGAACTCGACGAAGACATCAATTGTATTATTCGGTTTCCAAAAATTCAGCTATCGGAAAATGTTGTTACCAGTTTACGCAAATTTCGATCATGTTACAAAGAGGAGAATGAGTTCAAAACATCAACAATGACAATTTCAGCTAAATTCCATTTGGATTCATCAAAGGCGTCAGAGGAAATGAAAAAATATTCTTGGGGAAAAAATATCGATGAGCTCAGTTCTTCATTGGTAAAAATTCCGAATCCCATTTCAAATAAATGTTTCAATTGTACAAATTCTTTATCGTGCATTTACACGCATATTTGGATAAGTTTTCTTGCCGGAATTATGACTCTGGGCTGTATTGTTTTGATAGTTGGGATTTTTGTTTACGTTTTAATAACGAGGAGGATTATTCAGAATTTGCGCCAATATAAAATAAATCAAGACGCCCTTTCGATGGTGACGACCCATACGAGAGAGTCGAGCAATTTCCCACCAGTGTAAAAGTGATTATAAGTCTATTAATGGAAATTTAGATTGTGAAGTCTCTGTTTAGTTCGTTTTTCAGGTCATTTTATTGTACGTAAATTGTGAAATTGATTTTTTCGTTTTGTTTCAATTTACTGGATATTTTTGTAAATTTTTAAAAATAATTTTTAAAATATAATTATATTCCTATTTTGAATGGGAATAGCTTTAATTAATCAAAGATTGGTGGATGATTTATTTAAAAATTTTTCCATCGTTTATTTTATTGCAAACTCATCATGCACTTTTTAATGCCCATAGAAACATCATTTTTATATGATCAAACTATTGTGATGCTTTTCGTGTTATTTTCTACTGTTAAAATTGTATGGGGGGGGGGGGGGTTATACATCTAGCACAACCGAATCTGAATCCAAAAGATTATACGCGTTAACTAAGATAAGTCAAGTTTGTTTTAAAAACTTAATTGAAAATAAATCACAAAAAATAATTTAATTAATAATAAATTCAATGTATTATAAAATCCAAATAAAAAACCTTTATTTCTCTAATGACAAATATCATTTTTGTCCAACCGTTCTTAGGTATTTCTAAGATAGCGAGATCTGGATTCTTGATTATCTATGGCTTCGCTCTAGGTGAAAAGTAAAAGATAATGAATATCCGAATTTTTCGCAATCGATTGTCACCAAAAGATTGGTAACAACGTTTCCTAAAAGCTACTTTCTGGAAAACGAAATAAAAGACTTGACAAACCAGTTCCCCTACAAACTGTTGTCACAATACTTTGTGGTTGAGCTCGCTCAGGGAGCAATTTCAATAGCCATATAGAGCAGGGGTGGCAAAACTTTCAAGTCTTGCGGGCGACTTTTAACTAAATTAAATCTGGCGGTCTACCAGAAAAACTATTTTCAATTGTTACCTGTAGTTATTCTATTTATTCTATTTAAATACAAAACGAATTAGAAAAAAACTTATAATACTTTACTAGAACGTAAACATATCTTAATATAATATTATTTACTGCTACTACTTGCACCTGATACGTGGCACTGCATCTTATCAGCAAGTTCTTCGTATTTCGGGCAATAGGAGCTTATGGCGATCCGCAAGCATGATTCCAAATGATCATCTGTCAAACAAGATCGATGTTTTGTTTTAATGACATTCATTGAAGAAAAGGCTGATTCACAAAGATAGGTGGATCCAAAAAAATGCCGACATATATCCAACTACTCTCCGCAAAATTGGATATTTTTCTTATGAAATAAGATTCCAAAAATTATCTTCGGTTGTAGCTCTTGATTTTAAGTAAATGTCGCTTTTCAACGCTATTATCTCATCTTCTAAGCAAGCTGAATCTGAATCCAGAAATTCATTAATCTGAGTAGCGATCTCCTCTGTATCAATAACATCATTAAACGGGAATGACATGAACATAGCAATATTTGCAATTTTAGATAAATCTGCGAAACGTGTGTTAAATTCATTTAAAAGGGTAGTAATTTGATTTGTATATTTATCGTGTTGGGCTAGAACTGATTTCTAGACCCAAACTACCAATTATGACCGAAACGTGTAGGTACACAGCAAGTAAAGAAGCACCAAGTATAATTAAATATTAAAACCTACACCAAGTAAACAATAATAATTAAAGGAGAAA